>JBBPDC010044022.1:0-11678 GCA_037974485.1 Hemigrammopetersius urotaenia
TCTCTCTCTTTCTCTCTCTCTCTGACTCTTTCTCTCTCTCTCTATATATATATATATATCAGTCTATCAGTCTATATGTATAACAGGAGTCTATATACACTACAATTCAAAGGATTTAGAACACCACAGTTTTTCTGTTGGTTTTAATTGAAATTCCAGCAGTTCAGCGTCTCACTGTGCTGCAGAAGTTCCCATAAGTGCGTATATATATGTGTGTGTGTGTGTGTGTGTGTGTGTGTGTGTGTGTGTGTGTGTGTGTGTGTGTGTGTGTGCTGCTCTGCTTTCACTCTTTTGTCCAGTTCATCCTAAAGCAGCTGGATGGGGTTTAAGTCTGGAGACTCCTGGTCACTCCATGTTCTCCAGCTCTCCGTCCTGTTGTTGTTTCTAAGGTAGCTCTGGCAGAGCTTGGACTTAAGTTTAGGGACACCATCTTGCTGTAGGACAAACTCGACCAACTCGGCCCAAACCAGAGGAACTGCATGGAGCTCCAGAATTATCTCCCACTTCGGACTCACCTCACCATTTTTAACCCTCTCACAGCTCAGCTCTGACCTCTCTACCAGTTCAGGATCTTCACTGGAACTGAACTGTTTGAATTTCACTTAAAACACTGGGGTGCTCTAAAACAGGTAGTGAATATAACAGAAAGAGAGACACTCATGTCTGCAGATTCTAATTTATTTAGTTTAACATGCAGGATATAAAGTCCCTAAACATATAACACAGAATACAATGTGCTATAACTTTTGCACAGGCCTGTTTGATGATGTGAACAGTACTTGGGCTGTAGTGTCCTACAACTTTCATTATATTTCTTTATTGATTTTGTTTTATTTCTCCTGTTTCTTTTTTGGCTCAGTGACATTTAAAGCCCAGTGCTTGCAGTTTTAACTGAAATTGCTCTTTTATTTATTTATTTAGAGCTGTAAAGTGCTATTTAAATGTAAAGTGTGTGCATGTGGGGGTCATTTTTAAAGTGTGTGTGTGTAGTTTCTACTACCAGACATTTCGTCAGGGCATTCCATTTGATCGGGGGGGGGTGTCAAAACTTCTGCACAGCAAGACGACCATCGGGATTATCATTAGGTAAATGTGTGCATGTTTTTATTACACACACACACACCAGGTTATGTAACACATGGCTGGTCATCACCGCGAACAGGCGGATTAAAAGTGTGTCACGTTAGTGGACTCGGAGCTGACACATCCAGTTCCCTCCACAATAAGCTCGGATTCTAATCGCTCCAGCTGTGCGTCACATCATGTCGCAACCAGATTAATGCAGAACTGACCTGGCCGCCCGGATAAAAAAACAAACACAAAAACAATGCAGGATTTCTGTCTGCGTCTGAGTAAACACAGCCAGAGTGGACTAGATTCTCCTGAGACAGACAGACGGACTCAGACTCAGACAGCATCACATGCAGCCTAAAAAACAATCTGCACAGTCTTTCCTCTTGTGTTTGACAAACAAAAACCATAAAATGACATTTGCACAGGCCACCATGGTTCCTGAGCAAGACCCTAAACTCCAAGGAGCTCCAGGGAGACTGTAGTTAGGGAATGGTAGTCACTCTGGATTAAAAAACATCTGCTAAACGCTGTAAATTGTCCAAAACATGGACAATTTAAAGGGCAAAACACTTTCCTGTGAACCCAATGACCACAAAGTCTCAAGCTCAGGGTCTTGCTCAGGGACCCAGTGGTGGTGTGCTGAAGGTAGGATTCGAACCCATGACCTCTTGGTCTAGAGGCAAGTGTCCTACCCACTACACCACCACCTCATTTATTCATCACACAAACCAGTTTTTCAATCCATTGTGTGAGATATACTTACAGTGATTACAAGCATTTCAGCACAATGCATTCATGACAGCTAAAATATGTGGGCATGATATCAACCTGTATTTTATTCAAGTCCAAATCTTTTACATATACATGATCAATTAATGTGCCGTGTTCAGTTGTTGCCTTTCCAACAATTTGTGTGAAATCAAAACCCTGCATGACGTCATGAACAATTGATTTATTGAAAAGATTTTCATTGAAATCTCCCAGAATTATTTTCCCACCTGGTAAGCAGTTCATCTCATTAATTAAATTAATCAAGTTGTGTCTAAATAATGGCATGTTATATGATGGGGGTCTGTATACAACTGCCACAGTTGTGTTTAAATGTTCTATACTGCACATCAGACATTCAAGGTTATTACATGGTATGTCCAATAAAGCAACTTTGACATTTTCCTTGTGATATATACCAACACCACCATGATTTTCCTCTTTTAGTTTAGCAAAAACATCCTGACTTGTGTCATATGCAGCACTGCGTGGTTTGCCATTAAAATCATAGCCAGGAAGACTAACAGCGTTCTGCATATAGTTTGGTTTTAGCCATGTCTCTGTTACACATATCATATCTCCTTCAAAATACCTCTTATCCTGAGGAATATCTAATATGTGTGTGATTAGTCCTTCAACATTATGTAACATCATTTTGAATGTGAAGTTTTCTGTTGTTTCATGTTGAAGAATGAAAGGAGGCATATTCTGTAATGCTTGCACAATGTTATCTTTTGCAAAAATAACCTTTTCATTGAAATCTTCAATGATGAGTCCATCAAGAGAGGTCACTCGACTTAATGCTACATATGCTTATCCTGCAGCAAATATCTTTTTCATTGAAACAACAGTTTTGTCCACTGTTAGACCTTGTACTTTATGAACTGTGCAAGCCCAAGCTAATCTGATAGGAAACTGTCTTCTGACTCCACCATCACTTGTTACTTTGTCTTCTTCAGGTTCAATTGGTGTAGCTTTCTCCAATCCAGCTTTTAAACATGGATGTTTAGCTCTTGCTTCTTTACCCACTTGTTCATTGTCAAATTCAATATATATTTTTGATGGAAATACTTCATTATCATCATAACAAAATTCTTTAATTGTCCCACAAATTCCATTCCCAAGACCATCTGAAACACTAATGTTTTTCAGCAGCATTATTTGAGCATCAACAGCTAATTCAAGGGATTTTTCTAAACAGGTGTTCTGAACTCTTAAGTGATGTCCATCCTTTGCTATTAGGTGAAGTTTTAGCATTTCTCTCAAAGTCTTGTGCTTTCACAGTAACTGTGTCAGAGCATAATTTATGCAGCATATGTATGTTGTGTGCATCAACTTCACTGTTGGTTGCATAAATGTGGATATCTGTAGTATCATCACCATCACCTGTTTCACATTTTTTAAGCATAGCAACATCTTCTTCAAGCATTGGTTCATCCTTTTTACGTAGCCTTAATAATTTAATAATAAAACGATTTAATAATTCAGCAAATTGTTTGTCCTTTTGCCTCATAATCTCTGTAAGTTCAATGAGAGTAAAGTGAGTTTCCCAAAGATTCACACTGTTCACTGGTTCAGTATAAAGTGGTTTTCCTTTGACAGGAGAAAGTTGATAAAAATCTCCAACTGCTATTATTGACACTTTTCCAAATGCTGAATAATCTCCTGTTTGTTTGATTTGTCTCAATCTGCCATGGATGTATGCCAAAAGTTTATGATCAACCATTGAAATTTCATCAATTATTAATATTTGCAGTTTTCCAAACTTGACTCTTAAGGAGTTAATTTTTTCATCTCCAAGTGGCTGATATGGCAATGCAGCATTTGTTCCGATAGAGAAAGCAGAATGTATTGTTTGAGCACCTATGTTAAACGCACTAACACCAGTCGGAGCTGTTAAGAGCACATGTGTCTCGTCTGGATTTTCTGAAAAGTTTGATAGAATGCGAGAGGTTTCATAATATATTGCGTTAATCAATACTGACTTTCCAACACCTCCAGGACCAGATATGAACACATGAAATGGATCTGGGTTTTCACCTTGTACTTTTGCTAGACACCACTGTCGCACTTTATAAAAGATTTGTGACTGTTTCTCATTCAAAGACTGCAACAAACCCATCGCATCTTTCTTTGTCATAGCACATGGATTCTTTTCCAATGTGAAAGCACTAACATTTGGTAATAGATCTGGTATGACATCATCACCTTCCTCTGTTTCTTTTGGCTGTTCTTTTCTAATATCCAGACATTCCAAACGCTCAAGTTCTGCTTCTGGACAAATTTGGGCCCAAGTGTCTTCCATTGGTCCATGTTGTTCTAGATCATCTTGAGCTCTTTGTATAGTGTCTGCTTCTTTTTAAAATTTTGCTCTGTTTGTGTCCACTATGACTTTCACTGACTCAAGCTCATCATCACACAATGTTACAAATCCAGTCTCATAAAAATCCTGAAATGAACTGAAATTTGGTGGTTTCAGTTGACTTTCCAAAAAATGTGGCAAAAATAATTCCAAAATACTTTGATAATAATTTTCAGGATTTTTAGTAGGTGAAAAACGAGCATAACGTACAACTGCAAAATCTGTACGAGTTCTTTTTCTCACAAACCCCATGTCATTCTCCAGTTTGACTCTGTCTGAAAAACACTTTTCAGATTTGGACAAAACTCTGTATTGTGATGCAAAGGATGCTAAACACATTTCTGTAAATTCTTTTGTTTTTGGACGGGCTCTGTATCTATCTGTGATACTTTTCATCCATATTTCATCATCTTCAGCTTTTCCGTTTTCTGCTTTTTTATTTATGATATTTATAGGTAAACTCATTTTTACTGTATTAATACCAGTTGGTATAAAAACCACTTTTCTTGATCCTTCTTTTAGTTTCATGTTAGTCAAACGATAGACACTCTCTTGAGCTGAGACCTCTCTGTTGTGAAGAAAAACACTTCCTAGTTTTCTTAAAGCTTGTTTTGCATCCATATTTCCTTGCTTGTGTGCTTCTTTCTGTGCATTTGCCAGCAGCAATCCCATTTCTCTCTCTGCTTTTGAAATGTAGGAAACTATATACACTATGCAAGAGTAAGCATCCACAACAAACTGTATGTCCATGTTTGCATTCCAGCATCGCAAAAGATCTTTATTATACTGATTCACCCAAACATCACTTGGCTTTCTCTTCAGCACAACATTTGTTTTCTTTGTCATTTTGTTATAAGCACATTCAAATATCTCTTGATTTATACCAATAGATTGAAACATTGAGTCAACGGAGTCAAAGACAGCATCACTGTCCAGCAAACATTCTTTCACTTTTTTCATTATAGATTCAGCTAACTCTTTTGGTATGTCCTTGGAGATCTTTGTGTCTTTGTTTTTACTTTCACTTTGTCCATCATCTCTTGTTTTTTTCATTCTTATCTGATTGTTTGTTTCTTGTAATGAAGGTATTTTTGCTTGGTGGACGTGGAAAGTTAAATTTACATGTTGTACCTTTCTTTCTGCATGTTTTTGCATGTCTTTTGCTGTGCTGTTGGACACTGCTCACAATTTCATGCATTTCTGTTTCATGTTCAGGTGGCATTTCACAAGTGACATAGCGATCAACAAATGCTACAACTTCATCATCGTCCTCTCTGTCCACTTGAGGTGCATTTTCAACCCAAAACAGACAATGTGTGTGAGGTGATCCACGTTGTTGAAACTCAATTCGATAGAAGTAATCGATTACTTTTCCGATGGGTTGAGCTGGAGACATAATCACATCTTTCAGAAAGCAGTGGAATCGATGATCAAACATCCTGGCAGCGATCACTGGGTTTCGTTTCAGCATCCCACATCTATCAGACCAGTCCAGTTCATCAACAGGAGTTTGACAACCCTCTTGTTTAGCAATAGACTGCATTAACTCTGGCCATCTCAAGTCAGCTGATGAAAATGAGCAAAACCATGTTGGGAGTCCAAGCTGTCTCACCATTGCAAACAAATCTTTTTGAACAGATTGCCAAAAAACAGGACTGCCTCTGATTGGCTTTAAAAATTTATAACCTTCATCATAATTTAATATCCTCTGTAGTGAATCTTTGTTTGTCAACATTTCTGAAGTTATTTTTGTTTTTTTGCTTGAGTCATAGCCTTTCCTCAAAGCAATAGATACATTAGAGATAACTTGATTGAGCTCAGACAAATATTGTCCATAAAAGATGTAATCAAGATTTTGGGCAAAACGTCCATCTGCGTTTAAAATTCTGTTTTTTAAATACCTAGACAGTGTTATTTTTTCAGGTCTTGAATCATGAAATGTGCCTGTCCCTTTTGGAAAAAGAACTGCAAAACATTTGGCATCATTAGTTTCATCCATTAACAATCTGACTGGATTATTGCCTTCTGCTGGAGCAAGGGACATAATAACATCAAAATGCTGATCTAAAACCTCTTGTGCAATGTCCACTGGCTGCAAACATGAATCCATGAACAAACCATGCTGCTGTCGATCATGAAGTGTTTCATCAGTCATCTCATTATCTTCATTGTTAATGTTATGCTGTTCATTAATATCCATGTCCTCACAATTGTCTAAATTACCTTCATTGTTTGCACTTTTATCATTCATTTCCTCTTCTATTTTACTCAGAGGATTAATCCAAGTTTCGTTAAACTCTACGTCTGTATACCACTGGTTATTTTCTTTTAAATATAGCAAAGCTGTTTTAATTTGATCAGTTTTTACAAATTTATACTCATAATGCCCTTTATATGTCAGTTTTCTCTTAAGTTTTACTCGTATCATAAAATCATCACCTGATCTGGGTAAAACATTCACTACTTCTGTAACATTAGATGGCACACATGTTATTGGTCCATGAACTCCATTCTGTCCTCCTCGTGGTAAAGCCAGCATTTTCATGAAAGGAATGTGCTTTGATATTAGATGTTGCTCAAGAGAGTTTAAACAGTTCAATTCAGCTGGAATAGCATCCAAACTTAGATTATTTACTGCACTTTCTGCAGGCATTTTACCTTCACAAATTTTTCTATCACATGTGTGACAAATCCATAAAGATGTAGCAGGACTGCTTTTAAAAACACAATCTGCAGTACAGTCTTTATTACACTCATGGAGATATTTCAATGTAATACATTTTTCTGCCATGCAACCAGCATGTATTGAATTTTCAAGATATTTATTTTTATCGCATTTTTTAACTTGCATTTTAAAGCAACAACGATGACACACTGAACAAACATATTCAGGACCTGTAGATATTTTTTCTTTAAACTGATCAATTACATAGTATATAATTTTTATTTGTGCTTCATATTGTTTTGCAGCATTACTTTTTTTATATTATTGACAAAACTAATATCAGTTTTATATTTTTGTATATTGTAATTTATCACCATATCTTTGAAAATTTGATTTACATTATACTTTTGAATACTCAACTTTTTCACAGACTCTCTGTGCGCATCATCCTCGCTATACTTTTGAATACTCAACTTTTTCACAGACTCTCTGTGTGCAGCGTCCTCGCTATACTTTTGAATACTCAACTTTTTCACAGACTCTCTGTGTGCAGCGTCCTCACTATACTTTTGAATACTCAACTTTTTCTCAGAGTGCCTGTGCACATCGTCCTTGCTATATTTTTCAATACTGAACTTTTTGACAGACTACCTGTGTGCTTCATTTGTATGGTACTTTTCAACACTATATTGTTTTACAGCTTCACAATGCAAATCATTTAATTTGTACTTATCTGTGCTATATGTCCGTACCTTTTCTTGATGCCATTGATTCACTTTGTACTTTTCAGTACTGCTTTTAATTTTTGTTTCTTTATAAGTTTTATCCTCATGATATCTTTTCCTTGCTTTCATTTTTTTTACTTTCTTTAAAGTCATGACTATCACTATATTGCACTCTCTGCTTATAAAGCTTACGGCGAGTTAAGACAGCTTTTATATTACAGGTTGAACCTTCAGAGGATGCTTTACAAAAGCAGTCACAGCTATTGCCCTTGGATTTTACACATGCAACAACTTCATAATGACAACTATTTACATGTTTCAAATAAATTGCATTTTGTTGACAGCTGTGTCTATTAGGTGAAACATTTGAAGATGTGTATTTAAGCCATTTGTCTTGACTGTATGTAAATATGTCTACACCAATTAAATCACTGGCTGCTTGTATTTCCATCTCTGTCGCCCAATTTCCAACGAATTTCATTCTTGACGTCTCAATGTACTCAGGTACAGAACTGTATCCTTCTTGGAGATACTGCGTATACTTTCCTTCATTCTGCAGGATGCGTGTTACTACAGCTCGCCTCAGTTTGCGATGTTCTCTTTCTGTTCCACTTAAAACAAATGACAGACACCTAAAGAAGCAGTTACCATCAGCAACGATATCTTTGGTTTCACAAGGCTCAGCTATTTCAACAATGTCACTTAGATTGTTTTGTTCTTTTACAGTATTTGCAATGTTCAACTTTAAACAAACACTCTGTCGTTGCTCAAGTGTTAATGGACTGAACTGTAAACAAACACTGGCCGTTTCTGAAATAAATTCGACATCATCTGCATTTTCATCAGTTCAGCATGAAGGTCTTTCCGTTTTCTTTTCTGCAGACGTCTCGTTCAGACACATTTTACCTGTGTTTATGAAGTCACTCAAAGATTCACTGCAGTCAACATCACCCCCCATTTCTGGCTTCTCACCTTCACTCTTTGTTTCTGGATCACTGGACATGACTTACACTGCTGGCCGTTTCTGGCAATCATAACTGCGTTCACCCCAGTGACCTCAAACTCATAACGTTCGTTCATGGACACAGCCAGTTTCCGTAAGTGAGCCATCACAGAGCGCAAGTCACGATGGTACACCACTACACTCTTACCATCAGCTACACACCTGCCATCACCTCGTCTTGAATGTGGATTAATCACTGCATATGAAGAATCCTGTCGGACAACTGCACATATGCTTACCTTAACATTTACTAAACATGCATCAAACCTGTCAAATACTTGATTCACAGCTTCATCAAATGACATGGCATACCCCTGAAATCCTGCATCATATCTATTGACACCAAACAAACCAGTTATTGTTTCACCATAGTTTATTGAAAATGGACAGTTTTTCAGTGTGTGTGTGTCTGGCAGCTCAACACGTATGAAGCCTGATACAGGATCGCTGATCTTCCCTGCAGCTCTCATGGCACTGTAGAGGTCAGAACAGCATTCAGGTCACTTCTCGTCCACTGCAACACACTTTTTATCTTACACATCAAAATTGCAGTTAAACTGTTTGCACCACACTGACTTTCACGATTCCAGCCAAACCGGTAATCTCCTTGATGGAAAGAGCCTCTGAGATAGGAACACTGTGGAGATAGAGCAGAAACAGCATTCACAGTAATCTTTGTATCTCCAGAAGTAGACTGAGGTAGAGAAGATGATTTAGGTAGAGTTTTAGAGAAGTCTTTTGTGTTCAGAGGTTCATCAAGAGTTATCAGAGGTTCATCAAGATCATTTTCAGGTAAATTGTCAATGGAAGGTTCTTTGAGAGAATTGTTTGAGAGAATTGTCTGAGGGAATTGTCTGGATCAGATATTTCAATCACATTGTGATGCACACAATGTTCAGATATTTCTGCCTGTTTTTTAAGAGGCGGCAGAGCCTCTGCTGGATCAGGAGCCATCCGGTCCGCCATCCTCTTCTTGGCTGCCTGGGAGCGCTGAGACTGCTTCGTGCGAGGCATCTATAAATACACAAAACATACAAATATTAATTAAATGGCACATTACTGCACCATAATTCACCAAAAGAATACAAAAGGGAAAAAAATCTTATTTCACATTACAAATGCTTAATTATATTGCATACTATTTTCATCTATTCCAAATTATGTCAAACATCACACTAATGCAAGCATTTAGTTTATTTCAGTATATTTATAAAGTACTTAATGACAAAACTAAATAAATAAATTCATCACATCAGTTAATCATAATTCCCAAACATCATAATTACAAAAATAAATAAAAAATACTGACAGTAATGGCATCACACTAAATTTAATAAATAAATCAGCAATACATTGTTGTATTACAAACTGTAATAAATAAAATATGAAATTGCTTTCATCATCAATATCAAATACTAATAATTTAGACATTAAATGAATGTATACTATGAATATGCAAATGTAATCCAATGCACATAAGATCATGACTACATGTGTCTGACCAAACACAAACAAAACCAGTCAGATTGAACATTTCCTCAAAGTTACAAAATTTAAGTAAACATTAATTTCCATTTTTGCTTCATGTAGTCTTCTCTTGGGGCTCTGTGGGTAGGTAGATGGCTCCCATAGCTCTAGTGATCCTAATGCATGGCTAACGCCAAGGAATCTTTAGGGCCACAGATGCTGATCTGTGTAGACTTGACTCTTCACCTCGCCTAATTAGCATGTCTGCCCTCGGTGCAAGCAAGCACTGTAAATCTCCGACTTGATTCAATTCAATTACAGTAAATCAATTAAATTACAATGTAGTAATATTTCAGATTCTTACTTAGTTTTAGTGTGTAATGTAGCTGTGTGATCATAAACATCCACAGAGTTACAAAGATCAATGCAAAGAGGCAAATTTTGTTTTACAGAATTACAACAGCATGTCATACAGCAAATGCCTGATAACACACTACAGCTAAATAATTACAACTTATTGACATCATAAACTGACATAAACCTCTTTCTCCAAGAATATGGAATAAAGAAAATGAGAACATCCAAACTGAAAGTAACTTGTGTCCACATATACTGACCTATACTTTTGAGTTTGTACTATGCATTAAACAGTGTATTTTGTCACTGAATCAAAAAAATTTTTTTTTAATTAGTTACTGGCCCATTTTTAAAGAAAATAACTAGCTTAATTTCTAATAAATTTCTAACAGCTGTTTTCATTAATTCTTCTTAAAGAATTACTCAATGAATCACTCATTTACAAGAGCATTTACTGCCACCTAATGACAACCTTAGTGTTATTTATTAAAACATTAGAAACCAAGGTGCTCTCCTATAAATACAATATAACAAAATTGGTAATTATCACTTTTTATATTATGTCAAAATT
This sequence comes from Hemigrammopetersius urotaenia, assembly GCA_037974485.1. Classification (NCBI taxonomy): domain Eukaryota; kingdom Metazoa; phylum Chordata; class Actinopteri; order Characiformes; family Alestidae; genus Hemigrammopetersius; species Hemigrammopetersius urotaenia. The sequence goes on from JBBPDC010044022.1 coordinate 10,993, forward strand.
GCACATCCCTAATAAAAGAATTATGTTTGAAAAAATATTTTACTGTAATTTTGTAACTTAGTGTATTGTTAATATCTTATAATTGCAAGCAAACAATTTCTAAGACATTATACTTATAAAAATGGTTTGGCCTGCATAAAGTGAAATTTTCTCTGATTTAGCCCTCAACCTAAAATTATCTTAATACCCCTGCACTTTGCTGTGTTAAGAAATAAAAACATCTGTTTCACTTTATTATGGTCTAATAACTATAAGTAACACTGCACCTCCATGCCTGTTAACTCTCAGTACAGTATTACTACAGTATCAGTAGACTGATCGCTTACAGTCAGAGTATCTTGACAGGTTATAGTCATTATAATGTCTATGGAGATGACTTTACAGTAAAGAGTTAGCAGATATTAATGAGACAGTCCACTGATACTCTATTGAGAGTTACTTAACATGTAGGTGCAACATTAGTTATTGTCAACAGAACATTCAAAAGAAAGCATTAAAATAAAGTGTTACTAAGCATCTTACCTCAAATCAGATTCTTCTTAAATGTCCAACGCAAAACTCTGTAAAAACCAAAATAAGACAATTAAAAAATAAATATAAACTTCATACGTTCAATGCACAGAACAAAGAGCCTGCGAGGAAAGAGACACCCCCCTCCAGCGACCCGGTACTCCGTCTCTCCACAG
>JBBPDC010044052.1:0-11676 GCA_037974485.1 Hemigrammopetersius urotaenia
CTCTCTCTCTCTCTCTCTCTCTCTCTCTCTCTCTCTCTCTCTCTCTCTCTCTCTCTCTCTCTCTCTCTCTCTCTGAAAACATGCACACAGTATATAATAAAATATGTTTTCAATAAAATAAACCCACTAACATGCTAGTCCAGTGTGCAATATTAGGTTTTAAATTAGTCTAAATTACATAATCTGAAAAAAGATGATCATGAACAGATTAATTTCTATAACAATAAGAATAGTTACAGTAAAGAAATTATTATAAGGTATAATAATCTCAAAGCAGATAACTTGATTCTAAACACAAAATTACACTAAATTGTTTGATTTCTTATTGTTCTCTAAAATGTAAAAACATCTGAAAAATATATTTTGTTGTCAGTCTTTAACATGTAAACATGAAACATTTACTTTGAATTTTAAATGCCCTTTGTAACACAAAACATGGTTAGTTTTTATATTATAAGTGCACTGAATGCACAAAGTGTCTTTGGCTAGTTTTATACGTGTTATTTTATAATGAAATGCACTTTACACTTTACATTTTTACACATTAAAACATAATATAAATGTTAATGAAGACTATCAGCAGCCATTTTCAGTATTATTTACAAAGCACAGTTTAAGTTTTACATTAGTACATTGCTCCATGCTGTTCATTTGAGGTTTTTTTTATTTTTTTCTGTAATGCATGTTGTGCTCATGAAAGCCTTCTGTGAACACACTGATGATCTACTCAAACATTAGGTAAAAAAAGCCCATAGTGATCACCCTTGTAATGCAGCATTCTTTACCCGAGTGATCTATTTTCATATTTAACAATTGCACTTTTATACATGTTTACACCTGTACTAACATGTGTACATGTCCATTTTTTGCTAGGATGCACTCCCATTTCTTTTGGACCTGAGATAAAATAGGAACCATGAATTCAGATATGACATTTCTGTTTTGCTGTAGATGAGTGGTGAACCCATGACCACAGATCTAGACCCTGAGGATGAAGATGATGAGGATGACTCAGAAGACGCACTCAGTGAATTTGATTTCCTGGGCTCAGGAGAGGAGGGCGAGGGAGCTGGGGAGGCACGCATCTCAGGAGATGGACGTGAGTTAGGTATGGACTGTAGAGTTCTCAACATTGCATACAATGTTTGTTGCTTTGGTTCTGGTGCGTAGGATTTGAAATGAAACAATGACTAAGGCTAGAGTGACTAAGGTGTGTGTTGTAAATATACATACACAGACATACACACATTGTTATATAAAATGTATCTGAGCAGTAATTGTTATTAAAGGAATAAAAGCAAATAATCAAGATGACTTTGAATGTGTGTGAGTTGACTTAACCATTAGGCTTAACCATCCTCAAACCTCTTCCTGAGGAGAGATTCAGGGTTATATTTTACTGCGTGTTGAACATGTATAACTGTATGTGACAAACATCTTGAACCTTGAATCTACCTAATGTTGTGTAGGTCCCACTCATGCCACTAAAACAGCTCTGACTCACTAAGACATGGAATCCACAAGACCATTAAAGAGTTGCTGTGGTCTTGCTGAGTCCACCTGTAAGTTAGAGTTGAGGCCTCCATGGTTTGGACTTGTTTGTCCAGCACATCCTAGACAGGCCTGATTGGATTTAGATGTGGTGTCCAAGTTAGTCAGCACAGTGGTAAATGTCAAAGTAACATCCACTTGACTGCCAAGACCCAAGGTTTCCCAGCAGAATAGTGTGATCCCAGCAGTCACGGTGCTTCTGCTGTTTTGTCTTCCTCCCATGGTGCGTCTTGGTGCAATGTCCACCCCAGGTGTCCACATAGTGTAAAAGTAAACATGACTCACAAGGCCAGGCTACCTTCTTCCACTGCTCCATGGTTCAGTTCTGAAGCTCCATTTGAGGAACTTTAGGCGGTGGACAGTTTTGTTTGTTTTAACACGTTTATATCATAGGCAGTATGAACCTTTTCTGCAGTTTGTGCAAAAGTAGTTCCTTGTGGGTTTGACCTGATGGACAAGCTTTTGGTCCCCATGAACATTACTGAGCCTTGGCCAGCCATGACCCTGTCACTGGATCACTGGTTGACCGTCCTTGAGACTTTTGGTAGATACTAACCACTTTATTCCAGGAACACCCCACAAGAATTTCCGTTTTGGAGATGCTCTGACTCAGTCACCTAGCCATTATAACCAGGCCTTGTCACAGTCCCTGAGATCCCTTGGCTTACCCAGTTTTTCTTCTTCCTGCACATCCACTTCAAAGAACTGACTACACTTGTTTTCAGAGGCAACTGCTAGATAGCCGGCAAGCTTTCAGCCAGCTCACTTAGCTGTTGTCAAAACAAATTGTAAAGAATATGTTTATATGTAGCTTCAAGGAAACTTATGTTACTTTTAGTGAGCAAGCTGTTTTTGCTTGATGGCACCTTTTCTCTGTACTGTTTTTTGCGTTACCACCTGTTTTTTTTTTTCCCGTTTCCCGTTGTGCAGGTCGGAAAATGCGCTTATGTGAGTGGCGAAGAGCAGTTACATTTTGTCATATGAATGCATTCTACTTATTTTTGTTATGTGTGAACCTCATCAATCCAGAACAATACATCAGAAGTATAAAAGGACAGAAAAAAACTATGAAATCATTGCAGTTTTAAATCAAGGTTAGTGTAACTGTGTGTCTGTTAACATTTTTCTCTTCGTATGATTTAAGAAAATCGCAGAAACAAGTTGCAAGGCATGATGTCGGATTTCCCCAACAAGCCCTCTCCACCCACCTCTGGCCCGGGTCAGTGTCGCTCTGGGGAAGGTAAGCTTCTTCTGCTCCTGCTCTCTTTTCATGCATGCCCTTATCAGAGACACTTACCTTATTCTGTCTTTGTACAGCACCTGGGATTTGATGTGTAGGACAAAATCATGAAAAAAGACTTTAAACATACCTTGACAGTCAAAAAACAAATGCCTCTGAAGATGCCAAAATAGTCTGTGCTTGAAAAATGCAGGCGCATTGGTCATAAATGCAGTAAGATATTTGAATGTTTCAGGGTACCCGGTGTGAGAAATTGGGACATTTTCATGCCATCAAACCATTAATCATTCCCAAATATAACAGCAGTGTACAGTATTAAAGTGGTGAGGTGTTTGCGGGGCATATTTCTCCCATCAAAATAAAAAAAATGGTGTAGGGATAGTTGTAAAACAGCTTGAATTAAACCTGCCCTGTGGTGTGTGGAGCTGTTTTAGGAAAGTGCTAACACTATATAAAGCAAAACTCCACTGCAGTTAGTATTGTTAAACATTTAGCAGTTGTTATTACCCATTATGCCCTCAGGTGTATGAACATAAATTCCAAATGTATTCATTTATTTGCATGCAATATTGCAATATTGAAACACTTTTGAAATGCCACGGAACATTATATTATCGTTGGATCATCTGCATCCCTACTCTTGGATCAGGAAAGAGTTGGCAAGTTCATGTAGAATCTAATCATGTAAAATGTTATTATTGCATGACTTTTGAAAATGTGAAATTCAGTGATATGATCATTTGCATAATCATGCAGTTAAATTTGTGATATCATTAATCAGAACATGCATTGCTGTAACCATGGCAATACAAATACCCCCCAAGACAGCATGCATTTCGTTTTCATGCAGAGGTCTTTAAATGCATGTTTAAATATCAGATTACGGGAATAAAATTGCATTCCACTCATGGTGACTATAGTAACTATGTCGTCATGTGTTTGTGACTAATGCAAGAATCTGTCATCCTGGCACTGCCAGCATTTTCCAGTACTGTGTCTATGTGCACAAATAATCTTGCTTCTGTCCTGTCTTAGCATGTTGTAAAACATGGGATACTGGTGTACTCCAAAATTAAACCTGTGCATACACTCTGTAATAATTGCAGATAGCTAATCATGAAGACTTGGCGAAACTTCCAACGTCATGAAGCTTTGTCAGTTTTCAGCAAACCTCAAAGTGCCACAGAACTTATTTGATAGTTTATTGCGAGATCTCTTTATAATTGCTCTTTTTGTGCTGTAGGGGGCTCTCTGGGTTTCTCTTCTGATGTCTTCATACTGGATGCAGTTGGAGGAGGTGACATAAACCTTGGTGAACTGGCTGACCTCACTGTCGCTAATGACAATGAGCTCACTAATGATGTAAGTACTCATCATTTCACCCTCAGCTACCTTTCTTTCTTCTTTAGATGTGTCTATGAACACATTTACTTATCAAGAAAAGTTTGTTTATTTGCATACAGCTTTTAGATACATTTTCTTTGGATAAATTAATTAATCTCTCCCATTTAGGTACATTTTTCTTGCTCTTATCTCGTCTTATGTCACTCTATCCTCTTTTTTTTTTTTTTAACAGCTGATGGACAGTCGAGAGGAATTTAAGAAGACATGGAATCCACGCTTTACACTACGAAGCCATTTCGATGCTATCCGGGCACTAACATTTCACCCCAGTCAAGCTGTGCTGTTGACTGCTTCAGAGGATGGCACACTGAAGCTTTGGAACCTGAACAAGGCCATGCACTCTAAAAAGTGAGCACTCACGACTAGCTGCTTCTGGGCTTGTGGGAGTATTTGCATTGTTCTCCTTATAGCTGGATTTTGGTGGCGCTTCTCTTTTTGTTTTGGAACAATTCCAATGCTGAAACATCCTTTAATATCCTGTGTATTACGCGCATGTTCAGATTTTCGTCCAGTTGATTGATTGTTTAAAAATGCCGCCTCTGTAATGTATGGGGAGAGAAAGTGGAATGGCGAGTTACCTTAAAAGTTATTAGTGGACATACAAACTCCTTGTATGTAATTCCAGGTGTACGCAGCTACAATTTGTTTTAACATGTTTAGCAACATTTGTGCATGGTGTCAACACAGTAAGAGTTACCGTCAGTGAGATTTTCCCACTTAATATTTCTTTAAAATCCAGTAAATATTCCTGTAAAACTCACAACCGTTTACACACCTTAAGGGCCTTAATCTAAGTGTGCAAAAATACAGGAGCATGTCCTTCTAAATAGTGCAAACCAGTATAAATCTTTTGTATTTTAAGACTAAGAGACAAAGTAAAGCTGAGCTGTAATACACACCCTCTAGCGAACTATATCAGGGTGTTTTCAATGGAAAGCACATCATTTGCAAGCAAATGCAAAACATTTGCAAAAGAATGCAAAACGTGGTACATTACAGTTACTCTGGGATTCACAAACACAAGCAGGAAAAAAAATGTGAGTAAATTGCTTGTGAAGTTCTTTTAACATGATTTTTGCATCATGAACTTTTACCAAAAAAAACAATTTTAACACAATTTAATGTATGTATAGTGTGTGTAATTTCTGAAATACGTGGACATTTCAGACATTGAGGAAAAATTGAGAAAAAAAAAATCTAATCTACATGCATGAACCAGCTGTGATTGACCAAATAGATACAAGAGATTCACGAGATGCTTCCGGTAGGAATAAGATAACAGAGACTGAAAGGCTATACAGTATAGCAATATTCTTACTCTTGTTTTGGCTGCAACAGTTTTTGATCTTTTCGTACATGCATTTCAGACATGGATATTAAAATGAGGTTTATAAATGCCAAGTCTTAAGTATGCAAAGACCATGGCACTCCTGCTACAATAGGAAACAGACACTGACAAATTATAAAAAATGATTAAATCTTAAGTCTAGTCAGTCAAATGTTTGCCATTATGAGATTAAACCTATTAATTACACTTATTTATTGCTTATAAATTTTGGCTAGAGAAACTGATGCACTACATTGCATCAAATGAAGTGTGAACCTATACATCAAAAGACTGGCTGGTGAAATGCTAGATTTTTGCATTCATGTTATTCACTAGGTGGCACTGCTCTACTAATGAGTTGTAATTTCACTAAATGTCAGTTAGCCATACATTTTTGTTTTCAGTAAAGAAATGTTTTCAGTTATTTCAGAAAGAATTCTTGAAAAAAGCAAAATGATCTGCCAGATTAACACACTTTCATTAGATAAACTAACTTAAAACAAGTAAAAGTATCTACAAGTATGTTCTTTTTTTACAGGTTGTGGTGGTCTGTCACACTTGTTATGAAATTCAGTAGGACATTTAAAGCCAAATATATTGAAGGATTAGTCTATGGTATAGGTACTGCATTGGAAGTGTTTTTATTTGACCTTGCATGCTTTTTCTTTTTTCTCAGGAATGCAGCACTGGACGTAGAGCCTGTTTACACTTTCAGAGGACACAGGTGAGTGCAAGAGTTGGACTTGGGTTGGGGTTGGGAAAGCATCAATATGTAAAAAATTTAAGTAATCTTTCAGTTCTCATAAAAGCAGTATTATAATTGTGTTTCTGTGTCTCTGTAAATAGTGGGGCAGTCCTCTCTCTATCCATGGGTGAAGAAGGAGAAGCCTGCTACAGTGGGGGTCTGGATGGAAGCGTGCATTGTTGGAAGATTCCAGATCTTAATGTGGATCCTTATGACAACTATGGCAAGTCTCCATATTATTTGTATATCTGCAGACCTGCAGATCCTATAGTCAAAACATTGCTAAAGATCATAACATTACTGTAGTTACTGTATTAGCTGTAGTCAAGAACATAATGAAAACTGGTAGGGTTGCAAACATAAAATTATTCTAATATCATGCCTTTGTGCAACTTTAAAAAGCTTATGAAACTCTTAATTTATAATGTATATTTTCAGTGCGCTGAATAATGAATGACACACACGATTCTGAGAAAACCAAGCTGATGGTGGCGCAGTGGGTAGGATACTTGCCTCTAGACCAAGAGGTCATGGGTTCGAATCCTACCCCCAGCTCACCACCAATGGGTTCCTGAGCAAGACCCTTAACCCCAAGTTGCTCCAGGGAGACTGTCCCCTGTAGGTAGGGAATGGAAGTCGCTTTGGATAAAAGCGTCTGATAAATGCCGTAAATGTAAATGTAAATTAAACTTATAATCCTTAAGAGAGTTCCTTTTTTTCCCCCAAAATACCTTAGAAACATGTATTACTGTCTTCTTAGTACTATTTAAATCCAGAATCGGGAATAGTATATTTGGGTTAAATGTAAATGTTAAATTTCCATTCTTTGTAATTGAGCCTTATACTTACACACTTTAAAGTTTCAAAAGTCTCTCATTTCTATACATTGCACATAGCAGTTAGCCAGTAGTTAGCCAGATATGATCTTCCTATATTTCTCTATTTTTCATATTTGTGTAAATGATTTCCGATACTCATGCCGTAAGAATGTGAAGAAAACCCAAAACATGGTTTTAAATGATAATTTCATGTCATTCATGAGAAACTTTAATACATGGTTCTGCCACCATTAGCAACTACTCCCATGGATGTCACTTTTGCCCAGTCTCTTTAATGCTTTCGATGTTTGTCCTGGTTCTTTTGGGATGTCCCAGGTAAGTCCTCACTGTGCTCTTGGAAGAATTTTTGATAGGTCACTTCCCATCTTTTGGGGAGATTCACCAGTGTTTCACTTTCTCTCCATTAGATAATGGCTCTCACTGTGGTTCACAGAACCTTAAATTGACTTCATAACTCTTTCAAGACTGATAAATGCATTAATTCTCTTAAATGCGTTATGTCTTTTGGTTGTAGCATAGTGGGCTTCTTGTTGAGACCTTATGGCCTGCTTCACATTACTGGAAAGATTCTACTGAAGTGATCTTTAGATTCAGCAGAGCTGACAGTAATTAAGTATTAAGACTAGTGTCTCTAGTCGTATTAATTCTAATAATCAAAGAAACTAAAATGTACTTTAATGTTACATTTATAAAACCTAGACTACAAGATCTATTATTTTATTAGGATGGACAGAGCTGTTTGGAAATGTGGATTTTAAAACCCAACTTTTTTGCAAATTAAACTAGATGAGGTTCAGCAGTTTTATAGCAACCACACAATCACATTTCTCTTTTTCTTGCTGTCCTACATACTGCATTTCTTAAAAATAACTGTATTGCTATCATGTTTTGCTCTATTCACAGATCCAAATGTTCAGAGTAGTGTGCTGTTGGGCCATGAGAATTCAGTCTGGGATCTGGCTTATTCATCCACTCTGAAACGCCTGGCCTCCTGCTCCGCAGATGGCACTGTGCGTATTTGGGACCCCCAGAATTCAACACCTTGCTTATCTGTTTTCAACAAAGAGAAAGGTGAGTTTGTACATGACTCAAAAGAGGGACCCATATCCCTTGGCAGCATTCCTTAAGGCAAGGAGGCACTGATGATGTAATAAACTAACATTATTAGTGCAAGTGTCACTTTTCATAACCACTTGCACTAATAATATTATTTTATTATATCTGCCATAGTTATTGCTACTTTGTCAGGGTTATTTTGATATTACATTTGCACTATTACTGTTCTGTTCTTTTTTTTAATTTATTGTATATCGTTGTTTTCTCTTGTTGCATTGAGCATGTTTAGGACAAAAGAATTTCCCTCGGCATGAAGTTCTTTCTTATCTCTTATGCTGATGAAATGAAGTTGAAATTAAACCAAAGCGTCTGAGTTAATTCTAAGCTGGATTTTTTAAAAATATTAATAAATGCCAATAATTTTAGACCACACTGTGTGTGTAATTCTAGTTTCAGTATAAACATGGTACATGGCATAAACATGGTATTTTTGCTGCCAGGCTCTCTAAACAAGAAACTCTCTTTATGCCTAGAACATGGCACTCCCACCTCCATTGCTTTTGGGAATACTGACCTGTCCCAGGCGGTCGTGTCCTTTGATGGAGGTGATACTGTCCTCTACGACCTCAACACAGAGCAAAGCATCTTGGCTCTCGAGACCCAAACTAAGGACGGTGAGTAGCACCAACAGTATACCTGAATATAGCATACACAATATCCAGGTTTCCAGAAGACAATATACAAAAACTCACATGGACAGAACTTTGCAGACATTGTGTGTCTAAAGCCGTTTTAAATGCTTTTATTCAACATTCTTGATAATATGAATTATATTCAATACTGTGTCAAAAGTCAGATACCTTTTCAGTGGCACCACTGAGGTACTCTTGAGCAAGGTACGGTCCCCACACACTGCTCCCCGGATGTCCCCTGTTTGTGGCATGGATTGCAGAAAGGAAATTCACACTAGAGCCCGACCGATAAAGGATTTTGAAGGCTGATACCGATACAAATATTTGTTGGTTTTAAAATCCGATATTCCGATATATCGGCCTATATATATATATTATTTTTTTTTTAGTTATTTATTTTTTTTATTATTATTATTTCAGAAACGCGCAACAAAACATTAACAGATTTCCTTAACATTAGTTGTTGAACACATTTCACCGATGATCTCACTCGCGGATAACTGGTTCTCTCTGCCGGACTCTGGCTGGATAAGCAGGTTGCAGGATGTGTGGCGCGTTATACACGAGTGTTGCCAACAGGGACGGTGTCGAGTGCCCTCTGGTGGACAAACTATACAAAGCCAACACTCATGACATGGTTGAAGGGTGTTTCGTCCGTTTTTATTTTATTTTTGAAATATTCATTTATCTGTCATTATAAACGCCGATACTGATAGCTTGGAAAATGCCTAATATCGGCCGATAAATCGGTCGGGCTCTAATTCACACTGTTTTCTTGTCAGTCCCCTCACTGGATTTGGTCTAATGTTCTGTGTTTTTGAGCAGCTGCAAAATAATGGCTCACAGTTATTTCCATTTGTTTATACTGGCAAAAAGAATTGACTGTTAAATAAAAGACAATTCATTAACCAAAACGTCATTAAACTAAATCAGATACGCTGCTAATGAAATCTAACAAATCCATACAACAGCTGGAGGCAAAGTGGAGAAATATGGAACTAAACCTGTGTTCTTTTTCGTGCTCACAAAATATATCTACTTTCTAGCAACAAGCAAACAAAAAAGGTTCTTGTTGGTTAGTTTCCTCCCAGCTGAATGCAATAGGGCACTGCAAATGTGCGTGGGTGTGTGGTTGGTGAGCCATAGTGGGTAACACCAGTGCCCTGCATACAACAGGGTGGTGTTTGATTCCTCATGTGGGCAACCGCTGTTTCTAATTTTATACATTCCGCATGCTTTTGGGGGCTGAATCCCTCAGTGGTAAAATCCTGGAATAACCACTAAAAAGTTAAAGGTCGATACCAAATACTGAAAGATATGTTCATGCTTCTGTAAAATAAACTATATGAACAAAAGTATTGGGACACCAGACCAAAACATCAACAGGGACTTTAATGACATTGCATTCAATTACATTGACTTTAATATGGAGCTGGTCCCCCGTTTGCATCTATAACAGCTTCCAGGCTCATAATTCTGCATAGCACTTATGTGAAAGGGCCTTCCAAAAACTGTGTCCACATAGTTAAAAAATTGGCATTGTCCAAGCGTCTTTGTATGCTGAAGCTTTAAGATTTCCCTTCACAGGAATCATGTAAACCCTGAAAAATAGGTGTGTCCCAGCGCTTTTGTCCATAAAGTGTATACACAGTGGGAGCCAAAAGGGTGAGTCCATAAGCGCATATTATCTTCATAAAGCACATTGAATTACCTTTTTGCGTAATAATGTGCGATAAAGTAAAGTGGTCCCTTATAGTCACTCGTAAACACACCACAGTACACAGTGTGAACAATGTGAAATTCGTTCTGTGCATTTTACCCATTCACCAAGTGAAGCAGTGGGCTACCACCGGGAGCAGTGTGTGGGGACTGTATCTTGCTTAAGTGTACCTCACTGGTGCAACTAGCAGTCCTGGGATTCAAACCTTTAACCTGGTTGCAGGTGCAGTTCCCTAATCCCCAGTCCACCAGCTGCCCTAATACAAATAAACTTTGCATGCCCTATGTCCTAAGACATACAAGCATGAAACCAAGTTTGATATTCATGTCAGTAACTAAAGGTTTGTGTGAGGAAGAACAACAGAGAGGTTGATAACACAGTGTGCCAAATCAATGGTGAAGAATGATAGAAATATTGTGGGTGTTTTACCTGCTCTGGAGCACCTGCACAGATTTAGCTTCACCCAAATCCTTTTCAGTACCCTCCTGTGCTTTGCTTCTTTGTGAAGAAATATTCCTACCGCAGCAGTATAGCAACCCTAAATACATCTCAAAGCTTTGCAACTACTTGAAACCCAAACAAAGATCAGGGAGTGTTGAATGTCACAGACTGTCCTACACAGACACCTACCATAAAGCCAATATGTTTATGGGAGCAGTAACGTCAGAAGAATTTCATAACATCACAAAATGCTGTTTGGAAAGCTGTGAAATCATCCTGGGGTAACATGGATTATCGAGTGTAGGCTGTCATTACAGCAAAAGAAAGCCATAACGAATGCTAATAAATAAGTAATGTATTTGTTTCATAGATTTTTAATGAACACCCGAACAGAGGAATTTTCAGTGTGGACCTCAGACCCAACTGTCACATCTATATATAGAGATAGACTGAGTCAGCAAGCTAGCCATCTGTGAACAGCTAGTAAATATAGAACTTAAAAAAAAAATGACATTATTGGCATAAGATGAACGGCCCAACCACCATCCGCTATGCCCCTGAATGTGGTATGATAGATATGATAGATATAATAATAATAATAATAATAATTTTTATTTATATAGCGCCTTTCCAGAGCTCAAGGTCGCTTTACAGTAGGTAT
>JBBPDC010044111.1:0-11673 GCA_037974485.1 Hemigrammopetersius urotaenia
GTCCAAATCCCCCTCTGGTAGTAACTTAAAGCGAAATTGTTCATTTAACAGTGTGTGTTTATCTTCCATCGCTAGCTAGACTGAGCAGCAGCATTGGCCACAATATATACTGCCCCCACTGATTGTATGGTAGTGCAATGCAAATAGTTAACGTAATATTTTTAACAGCCCTACTTCATACACTTTTATTGAATAGCCTGTCTGGCTTCTATTATCGGTGATTTTTGGGTCAGCAGGGTTTTTATATTTTTCTGTTTTTTTTAACCAAGCTATTGTCCATAGTAATTGCATTTATGAATCAAAGGTGGCCTAGGTGGACATTGCTGTACATTTGACTGCTCTTTTTGACTTGGACAATGCCAGTTCAGAGATAATAGAGAGATGCATAAAAATAAAAGAGACAGAGATGGTGAACAGGTTTCTTTGAATGGAAAGAGTGTATGGAGTGGTTTGCACCAGCAGATTGCTGCATTGAGGGCTTGATTACCCTTCTAAGGTGCATCTGTAAAAATAGTTGAGCTATTTCTGACTGTAAGAGTGATAAACTGACATAGAGAGAGAGAGAGAGAGAAAGAGAGAGGGTGTGTGTGTGGGGGGGATATAGTTAAATCATTTCATTTTAATTAATAATTAACTAAAGCTTGTAGAAATATTGACTAGACTTTAAAATCCTTTTTTGGCTTTAAATTGTTAAGAAGTTGTTAATTGTTATTAAGAATAATACTGTGATTATCAGTTTGCAGTCACTTATTGTCACGATGTCTGTCTGATTACCATTTTTGAAATGAATCATTGTTTCTAAAAATCTTTATCCAAATTGCTATTATGTCATTAAAATAATTACTGTTTTTGGCTGTGGTTTATCTGCATGTTTGTATAATGATGCTTTAAAGAATCATGTATAGAGCTGCTGGGTGTGTAATGGTAAAGTATTATAAACTTGGAAACCACTTTAGCTTACAAGTCACTGACAAAAAGTCAATCCACTCGTTCTTATTATCTCTCTCTGTTTTCTCTCTCTCCTGCCTTTGTTTACCAGAATGTTCCCTCAGGGCAGAGATCACACCCTCATGAGTGGTGTCATGTGATACTGGTGTTGTGATGTTGACGTCACAGGCACAGTGACAGTGTGTTTGGCTCCTTGGAGTGTCAGCAGCTTAGACACTATGACTGCTCTGCTGAAAGAACCTGACACTATTGCAACCAATCCGTTAGATCCGATTCAGTCTGATTCAGTTTGATTCAGTGCAGTTAAATTCAATTGCATTTAATTGTACTCATGTCAGTTTAACTTTATTACTACTATTACTATTATAACATCAGGAGATGTAAAAACATGTATGTTAATTCAACAAGATTTTATTCAGAGTCATTTTGACAGTATCCATTGGCCCACTCTTCTTGAAATGTTCACTCAGTATACAGCTGGCATTTTCAAATAGTGTATGAAAAAAAAAAACATAAAATTCGCACCATCAGTGCAATTTCAACTTTCTGTTCACATATTTTCACAGTAGTAACACTGATTAGTAATATTGTTAATTATATTAATTATAGTCATTTTAAGCAGCCTTGTTTTCTGTGGGGTACATGTATAGTGACACAATGCATTACAGTACAATACTGGACAGGCAGTAATATCATAGCAGTAAAAAGAGTATTATATCTACTAATGTTGAAGAATGATTATTAGGCCTTTTGATCCTTAAGTGTCTATCCTCAGAAAACAAGGGGGAAAAACACATCTATGATGAGGCAAATTTCTAAGAGCCCTCTGGCTTTCTGCTAGTCCTAAACTTTGGAAAAATACTTTTTAGCTGTTTTTGATTAAGCATGGACATTTAAAAACTGTAAAAGACATTTCTTGTTTTACACTGACAAGAGCCGCGGTCTTCTGTGTACTATTTCATCCAACTGGCTCAAACCTTTTTAGACTATAGCTTGGCTTCACAAACAGTGAATTCAGTTGATTTGTTGATTTATTGATTTCAGATTTCATCATAATGTTTATGTTTGTAATTGTTAGGACTTGACAGCCTAACTTAAGTGGTTAGATAAGGCTAAGTCTGGTGTTGTGTGTGGGTGTGTGGATATGTGTGGATATGTGTGTGTGTGTGTGTGTGTGTGTGAAATAACAATAAAATAATGCTATTTTCTAGCAAAAAGAATACGCATAATGATTATATTAAACATTTATTTGTATACATATATATTTCACAAAACAGTTTGGCCTTCTCTTAGGGTGTTTTTAAAACCCTGTGAGTTTACTCCTGGGTCTGCTTTCTCTCGAGCTTCTCTCTTAACCCACTCTGAGGTTTATCTCAAGGTTCTTTCCTGGGTCTTTCCCGAGTGCTTCTCTCCATCTTAATAAATAGATAAACTATTTAATAATTCATTCATAAAGAAGAAGCACTAATCAGAGAATATGCTGAGATCTCCCTGCTCACCACTCAGACATTCTCTATCGTCCTTACTAGGGCTCGCCTTCATATCTCTGGTTTCCTTCGTTTCCTTTTACTTATTTTCCCTCGTATTCCACTCAGGGTCCATATTGAGATTATATAGCATTTGAGTCCATCCTTCCCCTCGTTCTCAGTAGGTGACTCATTTGCTTAACACTGGTCTCCCACTCATGGAGTCTCCAGTTCATTTCCATGTTACACCTCTAT
The DNA here is from genome assembly GCA_037974485.1 of Hemigrammopetersius urotaenia. Lineage (NCBI taxonomy): Eukaryota > Metazoa > Chordata > Actinopteri > Characiformes > Alestidae > Hemigrammopetersius > Hemigrammopetersius urotaenia. Next base: position 2,670 of record JBBPDC010044111.1, read on the forward strand.
GATACCAACTATATTGTTGCTGTCAGATCAAAGCCTTTTACCACCACTTGAAAGCCTTTTTGTGTAATAATTGTGTAATAACACTGGAATAATTCTCTCTACATTACGAATATGAAAGTTAAAAATGTTTTCTTTCTTTTACTGCAAAGTTAAGACATGGTGATGATGTATACATTTAAAAAGTATAGCATGCGCTGATTCAAATGTATCTATGATATCAGTTATGTCAACATAGGGTAAGCAAACTTAAAGAAAGAATTTTGTTGCTGTAATATATTTGATAAATATGTGCAGAGATATTGGAATGATACTAGTTATATTCTATTCGTCTGTGAGTTTACTCCTGGGTCTCCGTTCTCTCGAGCTCAAGCTTATCTCCAACATTCCACTCTGCACGGATCACTGTTAATCCAGACACAGTGTGTTACAATGTGAGAAACAGCCAGTGGGTTCTAAGTACTTACTTGAAATATCAATCTGCCAGCTGGTTACTCCACTATCATTTAGAAGCCACTTCAGTGCTGTATGTAAATACCCATCTTTACATCATACTTTGTTAAGCTTGAGGGAGCTGGTTTGCAGAGCGTCACACTCATGAATGTTTCATTGGCTCGTGTATTGAGGGACAGAAAGGAGGAAGAAATGCACAAGGAAGTGCATTCATAAACAAAATTGTGTCCATATGCAAATGAGAGCAGTAGGGTTTGATTTGTGTGCACTAGTGTGTGTGCCAGCTTGCAAAATAGCACCCGCACACACACACATTCACACATATGCACAGATGCACATGCTCACCCATGCTGCTAGATTTTCCTTGCAGTAAATATTAACATGCTAAATCAGGTCACCATGTGCATATGAAGAAAGAGTTATATGTTTTTCTTGCTTAATCCTCCAATTCTTTTTCTTTCCCAGCTATTAAAGAAAAATACAGTAACTGGACTGAGTTTCTCATCAAAGAGCTCACAGGGTCACGGACAGCACCAGCTAACCTGCTTGAAGGAGTGAGTGTGTTTCTTTGTGCCCATGTGTTTGGGTCATAATTGGAACTGAATATCAAACAATGTATTAGACTACAACTTTAATTTTATAGAGTAAATGGCTAAAACGTTGTCTGTTTGATGAGACCAGGGAGAGATGATGAGAACATGCAGAGAGGTGCTAAAACTTTAATAAAGACTTGGATCAACATTCAGAACATTTAGAACAAAATCTCATTATCAAAATACGTCATGATTATTTCAGCATACCCTCAGACAACCCTACAGTACCAAAAACTTTACAATCAATTAAATATATCTCAATAGATTACCAGAATAGTCTTTTTTTTAAAAAAAACTTTCACTGGAGCTGAGTACAGGTTAATTAAGTTAACCCTTCTTCAAGATATAACAGTTCAGTTCATGGCGACAGTTTCAAGCTGAAATGAAGAAGTTTTCAATATATATTGCAGGGTCACATAGATTATGTTAAATTATTTCAGCAAACCAATGGCAAAAATAAAAACAAAGAAAAAAACATCTACCAAATTCTCCACTCTCTTTGTAAAAATGAAGGAATGAGTGGAGAATTAAAGGTCTTTCTGCTGCCCTTATTGGCCTATTAGGCTGTATTGGCTAATGTACTAATCTATTTAAAGTAGAGTAAATTTAAATACAACATGGAAGTACAGTTAATACATTACATGAGCACCCAGTTCAAGTTAAGAAAGAGTTGAATGGTTCAGCAAAGATTTTTGTCTGTGCCAGAATATTTTCATTTTGCTTGTTATTTAGACAGATTATCAACTAACCAGAAAATGAAACTGCTTACATTTGAGTCGTACTACAAAAAAGTATTTTAAGCTGAGTTTTTTAAAGTCAGTTTAGTTATTTTTATTTATTTATTTATTTATTTAACTTTGAAATCAGGGAGAAAAACACCCTCAGTCTGTCAGGCACTTTTTATGGCATTTAACTTTCAGAATTATAAGCATGCACTGCTCCAACTTAAAATGTGACTAAAGTAGTAATTGGATGGTATAAAAATAGTGAATAATAAACACAGAGGGCAATATTTTGGTGCTGTTGTGTTTAATTATTTACCCTAAAGTTAAGGTTGAGTTAAGAAGAGTATTGTTTAATACACAAATAAATGGAAGTGTCCCACAGACAGGAAAACAGATTAGTGATACTGTGCGTATTTAAGTCTTAGAGTAATATTGGCGTAAACTGAATTTGAGTTTTGACAGAAAACAGTTTATCAAAATGGATCAGTGCACCTTTCCAGAGGATTTGCAGTAGTTTATTTCAGTTTAAACTTAACAGTTTTCTGCAGCGTGTTTAATTCTGGGGAATTAAGGAAGGCTGGTAAAGGGTAAATGCATTCTAAATGGGCTTGATTCCAAATGGGCTTGGTTCCAGATGTTTTAAGTGGATTTTAGAGAAATGTAAAATATTTGTCCTTAAACTTTATCATGTAACAAGCAACTCAGACATGTTTCTCTGTTTGTAGCCGTTGCGGGGTAAGAACACAGTGGATCTGATCGTGTCGGGGTGTGTGTTGGAAATTCGTGATGCTACTGATCCATGTGTATACTGGGCGGCAAGTGTCCAGCGAAATGTTGGTGGAAGATTGTGCATCAGCTATGTTGGCCTGGACGACCCCACACACTTTATCTGGATCTTCTACCTGGACACCAGACTCCGCCCCCTGGGTTGGGCCAAAGAAAACCGCTTTTCAATGGAGCCGCCCACAGGTGAGGAGCTGGGTTGGAAAAATACACCAGAACATGCAATTTAACTGTATCTGTTTTGGAATAATGGAATCACTGACATTAAACAATAATACAACAATGGCAATATGTAATAAAGTATATCATTATCCATATTTCACTGTAAATGTAGTTCCTCAAATCATATTTGTTTATTCAGTGTATTGTTAAAAATTATTCTGATTCTTGGCAAAATAAGGAGACTTTAGATTATAGTCTAATTTAAGACCACTTTGAAATAATCATGCACTGAATCAGTCTCTAAAATGGTAATCTAGAAAAAAGTTATAGTATTTGACCAGATCACACTGATTAACATCACCCTAAACACCTGAGGCCTTCTGAGGAGTTGCCAGAGATTGTTCTGCTTTGTGTAAACTATGTGAGACAGACAAGGAAGCAGGAAAGAGTTTTCAGCTGGGGGTTTTCATCTGGGGTTAAATGGCAGAAAGGTACTGAGGGAACTGGGGAATCTATAAACAGTAACAAAAACCCCTCAGAGTATCCAGGTGAAAGTGAGAGAAACTAATGTTGAAAGGACTTGAAACAAACAAATGCTGAACCCTGTGAACGAACTAGAAAATAAAACACTAAAACAATGTAAAATGACAGAGACATTCATTAAAACACATACAAGGAACACATAAGAACAATGACTAGAACCTTTAAAACTAGTTTGTTGTGATGTTTTTGAAAAGGCCTTTTGCTTTCAGCTCCACGTATTCAGATGTGCTATAGACATCTGTTCCCCAGTGCAACAGTGGAGGAAAAGAAAATCTTAAAAATTAAGAAAGACATAATCTGATGTGTTTCTTTCTCTAACTAATGCCTTTGGGTGTTCAAAAATGCTGTGAGTTTTGTTATCCGTTACTGGTGCTGCCTACTCACTCTTATTTCCAGTGAAACCCACTTCCCACTTCCCCTCTGTGTTTCTCATGAATTAAAGAGCATAATGAGAAATTGGGCAGTGAGTGGGGACATCATGGCCCTCCAAACCAGCTTTTTACAGTTTTTAGCTCTGTTTAAGTACTGTCCTAGATTCCCAGACCCAGTTCAGTAAAAGCAGACTGAATGGGAGCTTTAAATATGAAACACCACTGGCATTGCCATTTAGTTTACACTATATAAAATGCATGTTCCTAAATAATCCTTCATTTGAATGAACACTTCTAGGGAAAAGAATGTAATTGCTATTGAACTTTACAATATGCAGACATTCTGTAAACTTTAAGAAGCTTGCATCATATTTACAATGGGTTTTCTTTTAAAGAACCATTCATGCAAAAGTACTTGAGAGAAGGTTCTATGATACAGTTGCATGGTAACTAGCCATTCACTAAAGGAATATATACTGACTTTTCAAATGTATACCTATTTCAATAAAATGAGTAAAATAAATTAAAAACAGATGAATAACAAATGCAAAAACCTGAATGAATGAGTGGAGAATGTGGTAAGAGCAGATGATTCCAGACAGGTGTACTGTGTGATACAATTAAGCAATGAAAATCCTACTCTGGTCTGTGACAAGAGCTTCAGTCTCAACATCTGCTCAACTGTCTAGTGTTCAGTTAGAACAATAACTAATGTGACATCTGCATTTGAAGTATTTAATTTTTCTTCCACAAGTAACACACACCACACACACACAGCCATCCACATGATTCATCAGACCAGTCTGCAGTTGACCGGTCAGCAGTTACGCAGCTTCACACACAACAAGCTGCAATGCACTGTTGAAACCTTTCTCACAGGAAGCATTAATTTTTCAGCAATTTGTGCTACAGTAACTTTCTGCAGGATCATTCTGGGCAGACTAGACTTCACGTTATTTGATCATTGAGACATTGGCCCCGTTTACCCATAGTTTACCGGTTGACCATCCTTGGGTCAATAATCCGCCGTAAAACATAAGGAAATGTACATGTGTGGTGTGGTTTGTAGATATGGTTTTGTGCAGTCATTTTCCCTAAAGCTGCCCTTCCAAGGTGCGCACACATATATTCATGTAAAATGTTCTGATGAAAATATTCATACCAAATATACAAAGACACACAGATAGGAATGCACTTTCTGAATTACAGTGTAAATAAAATGCAATTGATTGCATACTGCTGAAATACAGGAATGTGTGTGTGTTTTCTGTGTAAATGTGTTTCTTTTTAAGGAAGCTTCTTTGAGCTAAGCTGAGAGCAAGAGCTGTTTAAACATTCGACCCTGTGGCCTCTTGCTTGGAAAATGTCCTTGCTGTAACTAGCTTTTGAAAGAAACACCAGAGGCTGTGTGTGAATGTGTGAGTGAATATCTGTGTGTATGTGTGTCAGTGTGACTGAGTCATTTTCTGGCTTTTCTGCACTGCAGATTTATATCACTTCTCTGGAACTCCAGTCAGAGCTGTGGAATAGAGCCCAAGCCGCATTGTTTTTGAAAGCTGTGCACATGTGCTTATTTGTGTGGTTATGGAGGAGTGTGCTGACAACATTTAAAGTGTTTGGATATGCAGAATGACAGATGGATCAATGAAGTGTCATCCAGACGGACGGATGGACGGATAGATGGACGGATGAATGGATGCATTAATTTGCCATGCTGTTATCTTTTCCTCTGCAGAACTGCATGAAAAGAAGAGTACTGTGGAGTGGAGAGAGGCTTTAGAAAAAGCAACTTCTGAAGCCAAGAAAAACCCTCTGCCCCTGGAAGTCTTTAAGGTAACTGTGGGCAATGTGGCCAAAAAATAAACTGGAACATCACAAAAAAAATGTTCATGTATGTATGACAATTGAAGAAATGTCAACAGACAAGATACACCAGCAAAATACTAGAAAGGCACATTTAAAAAGTCTTCCGATTGGTTTAATTATTTTATCTAGCGTTGGGCAAGTTTGTTGCTTTATCGGGCTGGTGGGTGTGCGCAGCACGCAGCTCTACATCTCGACTGTTTTTTGCGGGGGTCAGGCCTGACCACCACCCGGGATTTTATTGATACTGGATTCAGATACTTAAGACTTTCATCTGGAGCTGGTCCCTTTTTGCAGCTGCTATAATGCCCATGCTCTGGACTCACAAACGAGATAAAATGTGAATGCCCTGCAGGGGCAAATAGCTTTGATTTTGTATTTGATCAGAGTACATTTATGTTTAGCTTTAGAAATATTTGAAAGTGTGTAACCGTGTTAACGGGAACACTGCTGTTAAAAAGCACCTTATTTGTTTAAAGTGTTTGCAAACCAAATGTTAATGCACTTCTGTTAATATATAGCAGTACCTTAAAAATAAAAGTGTGCAATACACAACTTTTGAATTAATTATTTAATTTTGCGTAGAGCATTGCGGGTTAATGGGGATTTAAATTTTTAATCGTTGCCAAACATTGATTTTGACATTTGCAGAACTGTTTAAATTTGGTGATGTTTTTGGCACATTGGGCTAACATCCGATCATTTACTTGTTATTATGCAGTGGATACTTGGGACAAATCTTTCGATCCGCACAGCTATTCAGATAATGATTTAATCCATGTTATAGTGTGAAAGATGAATTGCCACAGTATCACCATTACCTAGCCCTAACTCGGTGTGTGTATGTTTGTGTGGGTGTGGGTGTATGTGGGTCTGTGTGTGTGTGTGTGTTGCAGGACCATGCTGATTTGCATAAGCACTCCTTCAGGACAGGGATGAAACTGGAGATGGTAACACCTGGAGAACCCTTTCAGATCTGTCCTGTATCTGTCACCAAAGTAAGCGTGCACACACACACACTCAGCACATACACACACAAATACACAAATACACACATAACTATTGTGACTGCAACCAGGTTTTCTAGTCTGTCTAATAGAATAGTGTGGTTAATGAGGTTGAGCAAAACCAGTGAAGATATATCCTTTATCAGAGCTAGAAGATAATTAATCTAATTGTAATCTAGGCAATTGTAATCTAATTGTAATTAATTGAATTGTAATCTAATTGTAATTAATTGAATTGTAATCTAATTGTAATTAATCTAATTATAATCGAATTGTTTGTGTGAGATTAAATGATCAAGTCCTTTCAGACAGAGTGATATATTTTAAGCTTGTCAGCCATTATTTCTGCTCTTGCTTTTAGCTACAGGTTTGTTTTACCATGGGGTGAGCTTTTTAAATTCCTTTATGTCTTTAAGGTGTCACATTATCTTTAAGGTGTCAATAATTATCACATTATTGAATTAAAAGTGTTCCCTAAACATTCGCCAATAAATTCTCATAAGAGCTCTGTATTACCTCTGATGGTAAGTAGTACTTAGTGAAAAAGATGATTTATTCATATCTAGATTGGTTGTGTGGTTATACCTAGGGCTTTCATTTGAATGGTGCCAGTGCCTCATGTAATGCAACATACTGGTCAGGTCTAATTTAGTTTAAGTTTTTAAGGCATAAAAATCCTGCTCAGAGATTTTTTATTTATAATGACTTTAGCAGTGAGCGATCTTCCACAAAACAGACCCAGCTTAATAGTGGCCTGTTGGTTAGAGAGTTGCCCCTGCGATCAGAAAATTAAATTAGTCCAAACCAATTCTTATCCAGTGAACCCTAACGCAGCCTCCTGCTTCACCACTTTTTCTCTTTCTGTCATCTGTAGGTTTACAATGAGTACTACTTCCAGGTTACAGTGGATGACCTGACAGCTGAGGCCTCACCTCGCTGTGTGGTGTGCCATGGCGATTCAGCTGGCACTTTACCTGTCCAGTGGTGCCTGAAGAATGGCGTTGGGTTGGAGAAGCCTCGAGGTAGGTCTGCAAGGACTAATTTATATTTCGCAAACTCATATGCACTGTCTCGGTATGAGTGTGTGTTCTAATTAGTGTCTCTCTCCTTGTTTAACTCTCTCTCTCTCTCTCTTTCTCTCTCTCTCTCTCTCTCTCTCTATCTCTCTCTCTCCCTCCCTCTCTCTCCCTCTCCCTCTCCCTCTCCCTCTGTCTCAGGGTTTCAGTCTCAGGATTTTGATTGGGCTGATTATTTGAAATATACCAGTACAGAAGCTGCTCCGGAGGCCTGTTTCCCCAGAGTAAGAACTTTTTTCTATTCACATATACTGTATTGCCCCTTTTATACAGGCAATGGTTATTTTTTTAAGCCAGTCTATCTGTTTCCATAAAATGTAAAAGATTGATAGTGAAGACTCTCCTTGACATTTTTGAAACCAAACTCTTCATCACTCATGCTGGCATTGCCTTCTACATTCTGGAAATATCTATGTGCTAAGAAGCAACCGGTAGAAATGGGTCCCTTCATCTTCTCTCTCTTTTTGTAGAGTCTGGTACTGACAGTGTATGAAGGATAAATAAAAAAATGGATTGTGTGAGAGAGGAAGTCAGAAACAGAGAGATGTTATGCATGCAGATGATGTGTGAGTGTAAAAGAGACATAGTGTGCAGTTTATTATTGAAAGTAGGTTTTGGGGGTTCTCCTCTTTATCTGAATTAACTGGGACTATTAGGTATTTGCCCACAGGAAGATAGACCCACGTGTGCCCACACACACACATAAGACATATGCATCAATTATACATCCTGTATGTATATATACAGTACTGTCTTCAGCCTCTCCTCATTTCTTCATATTTTTGGCATATTTATGAGAAATGGGAACATGTGTTTTACTACAACGGGCAGCTCAAAGATAAAGATGCCAAGATGTAGATGGTCCAGCCACTCAGTAAAAATATAATACCAACAATAATAATAATAATAGTAATTCAAATCTCACATTTATATCTCTTGTGTATTACGCAAATGTTTTCTTGCAGTATTGGGAGAGTTTTGTGAAAATGCTGCTGTTATTGCTGTTTCCTCCCGGGATGGGGTGTGTGTGTGTGTGTGTGTGTGTGCGCGCGTGCGTGCGTGTTTGTGTGTGTTTGCGACTGAAGGCTTGTTATGCCAATTACTGTAATTTTTCTAAAATGTGATTAATTGTGCCAGCCTGTTTCCTTTGATTCAAAATGAATAATTAATACTAAAATTATTTTTTTTGGTTTTGCTCGTAATATCATTGTTGTTTATATTAATTTTGAGCTCTTGCTTTTGTTTAATTAGTCATGAGGGATTTAGCAGCTGAACCATTTTTGTGCTTAACATGCATGTGATGGGGGTTGGGGTATAAATGAGGTATGTTGTGCTAAAAAATAAAATTATTGTATGGGTTTGTGTGTGTGTGTGTGTGTGTGTGTGTGTGTGTGTGTGTGTGTGTGTGTGTGTGTGTGTGTGTGTGTGTGT
>JBBPDC010044156.1:0-11672 GCA_037974485.1 Hemigrammopetersius urotaenia
ACCTTCTGTTCTCACACATTGAGAACAGTCCTTCGAGGAAACTGGAGAAATTAGTTTCATTAACACCAAAGGTCAATGAGTAATTCCCTTTTTTGCACTGTAGGCTGATGAAGTGCTTTTTCATTATGTATTCATAATAAAAGTGGACTTTCATCTCCATCATACGACAGCAAGTCATTTCATTGTTTGACTGTAGGAGCTTTCTGGGCAGAGTTTATAGCTGAGCTTGTGGATTTTAATCATTTGCAGTGGAAATCCCCAGAGCCTCTACTTTAAACATACCATACCTGCCCAGACTCGCTTATGTCACCTGGGTTTCTGAAGAATTTTGGTGCCATCCATAACACACACGGAAACACTCCCACCGAACTGGTGAATCAGTTGGCATGAAGCCAAAGGTAGTTTTCCAGAAATGAACAATCAATCAATCAATCAATCAATCAATCAATCAATCAATCACATTTGCATTTATTTAGCTGACGCTCTTATCAAGAGCGACGTACATCAGTTCTCAAGTAGTCCACAACTGTTCTTAAACCTGTAAAGCTTAACTTAAATCAACGTCCGCTACTCAACCAAGTTACTGCAGTCTAAGTTACACCTAAACCACACCTGTCAAAGAAAAGTTAAGGCAAAGTAAGGAAGGCATGGAGATTTTGCTTTTTTGGAGTGTGGGGAAGAAAAAAAATTAATAAGCAGAAACGAGAGGCATAGGTAGTCACCAGAGTGCTCCTTGAAGAGGTGGATTTTAGACGCCTGAAGACAGTGAGGGACTCTGCAGATCTGGTCGGAAGAGGAAGTTCGTTCCACCACTGGGGGGCCAAGACTGAGAAGAGTCTTCATGCATGCCTTCCTCTTCTTTTGAGTAGTGGAGGCTCAAGACGAGCCATGCTTGAAGCCCTGAGAGGACGAGAAGTGACATGCTGTTTGATTGATGCTGATATGTATGGGGGTGTAAGTCTATTCTTGGCCTTGAAAGCAAGTGTCCTTAAAAGCAAGGACTTAATGCAAGGGTCCACAGGGAGCCAGTGAAGGTTCCTTAGTAAAGGTGTGGTGTGTGTGAACTTTGGAACACTGAAGACTAACCTTACAGCTGCATTCTGAATCAGCTGAAGAGCTTTTGTTACCTTCAGTGGAAGAGTAGCCAGTAGAGAGTTGCAGTAGTCCAGGTTGGAAATGACTAGAGACTGGATGAGTAACTGCATAGCTTTCGTGGTGAGAAATGGTCGGATTCTTCTGATGTTGTGAAGAAGGTATCTTCATGTTCTAGAGATTTGGTCAACCTGTGACAAGAAAGACTGGTCTTCATCTTCATCTTCTTTGAAGGGATGATAACCGAGATCCCTACAGAAAAGAGGAGGTTGTGGCTTGGTGAAGGACTCCCTTTGATGAAGAGGAGCTTGGTCTTGCTTGGGTTCAGTTTGAGGTGGTGGGCCGCCATCCAAGATGAGATGCCGGCCAGACAGTCTGAGATGCAGGTAGAGACCTAGTTGTCACTGGAAGGGAAGGGAAGAGAATAAATTGTGTGTCATCAGTAGGAAGAAACATGTGAGGCTATTACATCCCCAAGAGAACGAGTATAAAGAGAAAAGAGAAGCGGTCCAAGGACCGAGCCCTGTGGAACACAAGTGGATAATCAAGGTAGGTCATCAAGGTAGAAGACAAACCATTGCCAGACTGTTCCTGAGATCCCAAGGTTGGCGAGAGTGGTGATGAGGATCTGCTCTCCTGCCATAGACGTATATATGGTTATACTTTGTTATAAATATACAGTGGTTCCCTTAACGAATGCCTCACAGAACGAACGTTCCGCATAAGTAATTCCACCGCGACTGCGCACGTGACTCACAGAACGAGTGCGTTTCACATTTTAAAAAATAGCTGAATCCGGCCAGACGTGTCTCAGATGAAGACAAAGCATAATAATCTCCCCGCATAACCAATGTGCCGCTGAAACGGATTGTGTTCCTTATGTGGGGTACCGCTGTATAGAGAGAGACAGAAGAGTGATCTGCCACTTGTGGAATTTTTGGAGTTCTCGGGCCATGCTGGGTTGCAGTGAGATGCAGTTAAAACAAGCTTGCTTTACCGTTCCACAGATTTGTGTGAAACCACTTTTTTCACTCAACAGACCTGAAAACAAAGTACAGAAACAGAAAAATGCAGAAACTCGCTCAGAGCAGCTCTGTCAGCATGTCTTGCTCATTTCGACCCGTTAGCGGTGAGAAAGCAGACCCACACATCACATTAGAATGTTGATTTTAAATAATTTTGGGGATCAAAATATCTGCGTCGGTGAATGTCCTGTAATTTAATTTAGGTTAAAAGTCACTTTGCACGTTCAGCACCATCTGTTCAAAGTCCAAGTGTTCAAAAGTGTAGTTTAAAAAAAAATTTATAAAACACACAAAGTGGAAAAAAAACGCTGCTTTATAAGGTAAGATCAGATTAGGTAAGATAAAAATGTTTGTATTCCAGTTACTCGCGAGTAAAGAGTCACCATGTTTCCTCCTTGTGGGAAAAAGAGTTTGTAAATGCAAATTTCACTTTCAATACATTGTGACTCATAGATATGACTCAAACTATGACAGACGTTAGAGTATAATGCTGTCAGTTAAGCATGTTCCATCCTTGTATAACGCCCACAACCAGCAGCAACTGAACTCAATCTCATAGTAAAATTGCATCAGATCCAGCTGCATTTGCAAATTCCTGTTCTTCTGTTCAAAAGAAAATCCCTCAACTTCAGTTTTGCTAACATTTTCCCCCAGATGTCATCCCAAAAGAATGATCAGATTTTCATGTCCTGCCTGGTATTCATTCATGTAAAATTGCTGCATGAACATCCTGTCACCAAGAGCAGTTACTTTTGGCTCCTGACGGCCACCCAATACATTTACAGTTTGGCCTGTTTTCCACACATCTGTCAAATAAAATTCATGTAGATCATTGAAACATCACAAAAATGGGGGCCATTAGCTCTGTACAAGCCAAACTGGGAAGAACAATTAAATAGTAGTCCTGTCCTAAATGTATTCAGTAATGTATAATGTTCCTGTGGTAGCTGTGAATTTCAGTTAATGTTTCATAATATAATATAGTTTCATTTCCATAATATGGGTCCTTAAAGATAAAGATGTTTTTGGGAAAAACAAAGGCAGAGCTGTGATATACATTTAGCCTGGTGCTCTGTGTGTGTGTGTGTGTGTGTGTGTGTGTGTGTGTGTGTGTGTGTGTTTGCAGCAGTGTGATGTCACTCAGCATTGGTGCCACTTGGAGGAAGGATGAATAAGCTGAGGGCTCCATAATTCAGTTGCTCAAGTCTGCATGGATCTGAGAGAGAGAGAGAGAGAGAGAGGGAGAGAGAGAGAGAGAGAGAGAGAGAGAGAGAGAGTTATCTCTAAATGAGTTATGCTTATCTGCCAGGAAACAAATGGGTTTAACACTGTGATCTTATTAGGAGCTGAACTGTACGCCCTTAATAACAGTTTCACTGTCACACTCTCAAAGTGCACACACGCACGTACACACACATACACATCAAAGCATCTTTAGTAGTGTGTACGTGTCCTTTAATTTGTGCATGGATCAAACGAATGTTGCAACATTTTCTAAATAGGATTTGAGTGTTTTGTCATTTAAATATTGAAGCATGCCCCATGATGTACATTTAATTGGTAATTCTTTACACTCACTCATCTCATTTTCAAACACTGTCCTTTAGGGAATGAAAGGTTCTTCTGTAGCATCGCTCAAAGAAACTCCAGTTTCTGCTCTTAGTTTTTGACTTTAACTAAGCCAGTCTCGACTGCTTACTCAGTCACAGCTAAAACCACTTTTTATTGTGAACTTTGCGCAACTAAGGTTATGCCTAGGCACACCATTGGTGTGTTTGTTCAACATACACTGATCAGCCGTGACATTAAAACAGGTCAATTGATTACCCTGTATTATTTAGAATGTGAACAGTCAGTTCTTGAGGTTGATGTGTCGTAGAAATGGCAACGAAAGGATCTGAGCAATTTTGATAAGGGCCTTGCAATGGCTAGACAACTGGGTCAGAGCCAAAACTTCAAATGTTGTGGCGGGTTCCTGGTATACAGTGCTCAGTATCTACCAAAAGTGCTCCAGGGAAGGACAAGCAGGGAACCAGTGAGTGACAGGATCATGGGCACCCATAGAAGTGCTATCGTAGAACTAATTACTTGAAAAGGTAATGCCAGCTGAGATAGGAAGGAGCTAGAACACACAACACATCACAGATTTTTGCATAGCTGCAGACCGGTCGTAGTGCCCATGCTGAGGTGTGGCCATTGCCAAAAGTGCCTACAATGGGCATGTATCAGAACCATGGAACAACAGAAGAAGGTGACCAGTTCTGTGGATAGCTTGGTGTATCACTTATGTGGGGAAAAGATGGCATCAGGATGCACTACGGGAGGAAGGCAAGCTTGCGAAAGGAGTGCGAATTTCTGGGCAACCTCGGATTCATGCAGACGCTACTTTGAACATACCAACATACCTAAACACTGCTGAAAACAAAGTACTCCCCTTCATGTCAGCGATATTCCCTGATGGCAATGGTCTTTTTCAGCAGGATAATGTGTGCTATCAATCTGAAAACATGGCTATGGTGTTGGCCCATGAAATACATTTTGTGAGGTTCACTGTGTGCTGTGGTGTATATGGCGGAAATGACAATAAAACCTGCTTGACTTGAAAATTTCTGGGTTCTTAACCCGGTTGCTGATGAACTGGACAAACTATCTCAGTAAGAGACAGCAGCAGCACAAATTATAGCTGGTAAATAGTGTAACAGTACCAGCAAGGTTAGTGACTGTTGATAAAGACTAGTGGTTACTGTTGTCTAAAAAGGTCTACACTTGACTTAACACCTGTCAAAGTTACGAAATTCAGCTCTCTTTTAGACCTCAAGAGAAACCGTCTTATTTGACAATAAGGTAAGATAAGGTAAGTCCTGTTGCAGAAGATGGCCCCTACTCATCCAACACTTTTTCTGAAGTTAAGAGTATTAATAGAGAGTTTCATTGAATGCTTTTGATTCTATTTTTTCATGTAGAACCAAATGATGTCTTTAAAATGTATGTGTGCTTACTTTCATGATAGACTAAGGTTGTGTGAGCTTTTTTAGATCCGCATAACACACGATCGCATCAGCATTTCAAACAGTTCTGGAGCTTCACAGTGTTTCAGTGTCCGCTGTAAAAATAGCCCTCATTCAGACTCTGCCCTTTCTGTCTGCCCTTCTACACAACAGCATACAAAACACACCGAACACATCAAACGGTTTATGTTCTCAGTGTAAATTCATTGGTAACTGCATTTGTGCTGCTTTCTGTTGCACATTTATTGTTTTATTTTCATTTTAGTGCCTGATGAATGTAAGTTTCTATGGTGAAGGTGTCTTGTAGTTGTATAAGTTGCTGAAGTCAGATCAATAACTACTGACCAATGGTAATGAAAATTAAGCATAACATGAACAATGGAGATCATTGGGACAATGAATAAGATTTTAATGGTGTGACATGATTTGATAATATCTGTTATTGTAAGGGTTGATGTTTGTGGTAATTATATGCTGAGAGTTAGTTGTGTATTTAAATGTTAGAATAGGATTTAAAGAGAAGATCAATTTTGAAGAACAAAAACCGTGTCAGAAACAGATGAAAACAAGGAAAACAGTTGCGGCCCCTTCTATAAATTAAATTTCACATATTTTGGAATGCTTCCTAAGAATGTGTTAGTGATGCAACGCATACATTTTTTTTGAGGTTTGACCCTTTTCGTCACAAGATACTGGCTAGTTAAACTCTAGATTTTTGCATAGACATTGTTCACTAGGTGACACTACTTCACAAATGAGACCCGATGAGCTAGGATAATACACCTCATATAGATCAACTTGTCAAATAAATTGAATAATTTTTGGCCAAAGTGTTGTAAAGCAGTGAGCTCAGTGCCTACCTTAGCAAGAATGGACATAACCCCTATCTGTGACGGTTGGAGGTCTCTAGAGGCTGTTTTTTATGGGAAATCCTGAGCACTCCCGGTTGTGAGTTTGTTTGTTATGTGTTTCAGCTGGCCAGGGTGCCCAGGAAAAGGTATGCTTTAGTTTGATTGCGTTTTGGGAGTTTTGCTTTTTGTGTGTGGTGAACCTTAGTGTCATCCTAGATTTAAGTTCATGAGTTCTGTATTCTCCTTCGTTCCTGTGCAGAGTCTTTGTTTCTGGCCCTCATGTCTTTTGTTTTCGTTTGTATAAAGAATTACAATGGAAGTCTACATTTGCGCCTGCCCTCATTGCCTGGAGAAGGGGAATCATGACACTACACACACCAATCTCTTTTTGTATCAGCCATGTGGGGGGTTCAAAACTTTGGACTGGTTAATCCCAAGTGTATGATATTGTCCTTGAGCTCGGGAAAGTCGCTATATAAATAAAAATTATTATTATTATTATTATATTGTTAGCTAAAAAAAATCTGGGAATAAAAAATACTAGGTACCTGAACTGATCCAGTTACTTATGTAATGTTTTTATACAGTAAAGACAAGAATCCATATGTGCTTTATGGGTTCAGAGTGGGGTGTAAAGCATTGGAGGCTCTGAACAGGGCACCATGAGAGCTCAGAGAGAGAGAGTGAGAGAGATAGAGAGAGAGCGTTAGCTGTTGTTCATAATCACAAAACTGTCACACAGCAGCACAGATATCCTTATCTTAAAACCCTGTGGAACTTGGAGACGGTTTGGTTTTAAGCTGCCACCCAGACACTGAACGCAACACTGCTGTTTGTCTCAACACTGACGTTCACTCAGACGGTTGCACAAGTGTAAATCAAGAGAGAGAATAGGGTATAGGGCATGAAATAACTACTACTAATCCCCTCACCATATTTTACATTTCATTTCTCATAAAGCATCAATAGATAAAATATGAATGCTGTCTTATAATATACCAGTCAGAAATGTGCTCTTCTTTGAATTATTTTCTCCATTTGAAATGAACAGGGAAGACGTCAAACCTATAACATTTTATAAATTGTTTGCCATTTAGAAACTTTTAGCCAATGAAAAGTAATTGCATGTTAATCTAGGCAGAATGTGTTCTTTGTAGGTAGAGCAGATGTGCTTATTTTGCCTTGGAAAAACAAAGCATGTTAAACTACCCATTGCTTTTATTAAAGCTTCCACTCTTTTCAAGAGATTTGCTTTCACTTTTTCACAGAAAGCTGAAATATGTTTCCATGCTTTTTTGTACACACCATAGAAGTTGGATGGATGTTCATGACCCAAGTAATCCCACCTACAAATTTACACTCACCAGTCATGAAGATTTTCACACCCACAGTGCTGAGCTGTTTTCTCGGTGGAAGGACGGACAGAAATACCGGTGAAAAACCTCTTTAGAAATACCGCTTTACCTCTTTTTTCCAGTCTGAAGTCTCCTGCCATGTCATGCCATGAAATATGTGTTGTGAAGATCAGACTTTGATAGTTCCCTGTTTCACTTACACTGGACTGTCATCCCATGGATTATAAACAAATGAACAGCTAATCATGCAGGTTTACATGCTTTTGTCACTTGCTGGTATGTAATAATGGATTGTTTTCACTGGGTTCTATTTACCCACTTAATCTATTGATGTTTTAATCATATTTATGTGAAAATATCAAACAAGCTAAATTCACAAACTTTGGTTCATGACCACTTAAAGTGAAAAAACCCTCTGATCTCTGACTCTAGCAATATCATGATGACTAGCTGTGAGACAAGGTTTTTCCAAACTTCTGACCAGGACAGTATTTACTTTAAAGTTTGCGTAACCTTCAGCAGATCAATAAGAGATATTTCAGTAATGTGAGACTCAAGTGACCCACAGGTGTGTGTGTGTGTTTTGAAGAGTTACTGGATGAAGCTGGCACTGCAGGTTGGAATGATCCAGATTTGTCTGGTTGTTGCTCCTCAGGGTATGGGCAATGTGTCTCAGGTGGTGTAATGCACAGAGCTACTGAATCACATCCTCGTTTTTTATTACTCTCTGTGTTTCCGCCCGTTGTAGCTTAGACAGCAGCCTCAGTTCGGAGCCTAGGTGTCTAAATATAGGTCAAACCTCCTCCACCAGCCACACACACACACACACACACACACACATACACACACAGACACATGCACTCTCTCCCTCTCTCTCTCACTCAGCGGGGAATTCTGCTCCACGTGTCCCACAAGGGCTGGGTGAAGCAGGTGAGTGGACGACGTGCTTTTCCACTGCAATCACCTGATCACACTTCTCTGCAGTTCCTTAAAGCTACAGCTCCTACAGTTCTGTGCAGACTGTATCATAATTACACCATTGCTGAATAGTAGACAATAAGTTATAGCGGTCACTGAATTATAAATCTTAAGATTATAATGGAATAATAAGCCTTGGTTTGACGGGTTTGCTTGTAAAAGCACAGTATTAGATCATCATAAATAATAAAGTATAACAAGAAATATATTCATGGAGTAAATAATATATCTTCAAGCTGGGAGTCTATCCCAGCTAGAACTTATATTAGTTAAATATAATTATCCAAAGAGGCTTGAGACTTTTGTGCATGGTGCAAAAAATATGTGAGAATTATGAACCTTTTAGTGGTATCAGTATTTTTAAAACTTAATAAAACTGTTTTGTTATTGTTATTATTATTATTATTATTATTTTTATTATTATTGCTTCTACTGCATGACCATTATCCCTACCAGTTATTGATCAAGCACTGCTTAAATGTCATTACAGTCCTTACAATCACAGTCATTGGAGACAGACTTTTTTCAAGCATCTAAGCATTTGAGCCACTATTCGAGTCTGAAGGTCCATGGTTACAACACACTGGGTTTACATAAGGGGAGTAGGCCATGCAGGAGCCTGGGGAGCATTTAATCTCTAACCCAGGAGGAGCCATGGGCCTCAGAGACACAGACTACACAGGCAAGAGGCAACGCAGACTGTACAGGCAAGAGTCACTCTTACTAAACAGGCAACCTACAGTGAGTTGCCACACCGAGAGATAGAGGGTCAGAGACGAATGCAATAGGTCAGAGCGATGGTGGTTTTGGCTTGCAAAACTGCTGCTTTTACCTCCCGTAACAAATATATCTCTAAAGGGTACTAAGACAGAAAGTGAAGTTCATTTTTGCCATCAAATTCATAGTATACAGTTAGGGACTGTAACCGATCTGTACAAATGTACAAATATATATATATACATATTTGCCACCCAGTGGTTCCCAATCTGGCACTGGATTTTTGACTGTTTTTCTCCTTCTAACATACATAGTATAACTTGTATATCTAAGCAGGTTTATAGGGCATTACTTCCACCTTCACACAGAAAGTACACTGGCTACCTGGCCGGCATCAAACTCAGGACATTCTTGCTGTGAGGCAACAGCACTAACTACTGCACTGCTATGCCACTCACATGATTTAACTAATCACCGAATTAAGAACCTATTCATGAGCAGATACAGGAAAGAAGTAAAATGGGGAATCCAGGACCAAAGTGGGGAACATGACCTCTAGGTCAGTTTCTGACCACAAACTTGGTGACAATGTCAAGGAATCCCTGTCCTTTCTCTGCTGAGCTCTGTAAGTTCCAAGCTGTGTCCCCTGGGACCCTTACCTGACTCAGCTATTCAGGTCTCACCTGCTGATAATCTAGCCCTGCTACATTCTGGTCTCCTGCAGCTCTGGGTATTCTGCACCGCCACTCCCTGGCACCATCAGTCTCCCAGTGTGCGCTTCAAAGTAACAGCTGTTCATCTTGAGTCTGTTTTTTTTTTACTGGATTTTGCTCCTGATCTGAATCTAGTCTGGATCCTACTCTGGATACTGACTTGGTTTCTGTCATGTCATGGCTGCAGTCTCCTATCTAAGTTCTTGCCACAATGTATGATTGTTCCCTCGCTCTAGTTCCCTCGCCAGTGCAAGTTTCTGAGCCCTTTTATGTCCCAAGTACTGTCAATCAGTCCCAGTTCCTGTCTGTAAGGAATCTACAGGCTTGTCCTTTGAATGTAGGACAATGTAGTTCCATTTGTGTCCCTTGAGCAGTCACAGGCCCAGCCCCCTTCATTCTTGCACCTCAAGCGACTCTAGTTCCTTCAGAGGACCCTAGTACCACCATTGAGTCTCTGGAGTGTCTTCTGTGGCATGACCAGGTCAAGTTTCTGCCCCTTGAGTGGCTTCATTCCTGTCTCTCAAATGGTCTCAGTCCCTGTCCCTTGAACAATAACAATCCATGTTGCTTGAGTGATTCCAGTTTCTGTCCCTCAACTGGTTCTAGTTCCTTTCTTTTTAGTGGTCAGTGAGGACCTGGAACTGTCCTTTGGGCCTCCAATTTTTTTTTCCATTGACAATGCCAATCCTAGTTTCTCAAGGGAAAGTATCATTAAAAAAAGCAAACACCTGGCTGTATTCTCAAAAGTTCTTCCTCTTAATCAGAAGCAAGAGCTGCGTGATAACAGACATAGCCAAAGATAGAAGGAAGTTGAAATAGCTAAAGGCAGAAGGAAGTTATTTTAAGTGGATTACCTTGTGCATGGTAGAGGTGTTAAATAACATGAAATTCAACAGAACATGTTACGAGTTCCTCTGTATGATGAATAAGAGACTAAGTGTTGATTGAATGGTCGATTTTACAATGTTCCTGAAGACAGATTGTATAATCCTGGATTAATGAAAGATAAGTAAAAAATAACAATCTAATGAGAGACGTTGTTACAGCGATTTCCTGTCAATACATTAATTGGGATTACAGTATTGTATATTAAAGCATTTGAGCAGTCTGCTATAAGGGTGATCTTCATTCTCACCAAGAAACTTCAGTTAGCTATATTGGGTGTGTTACATAAGTGGTTCTGTATCATTTCTCATTTTTTCTTATCTTATCAAGAAATTTCCCAGCTTCTTTGCAAGTTTTCCATGCACAGATAATCTGTGGATGGAAAAAACTTGTTAGCACCTGTTGCTCTATAAACAATAGTCTGAGTGTTACTGGTTTAATCTCTCTCTCTCTCTCTCTCTCTCTCTCTCTCTCTCTCTCTCTGTATATAATAATGAAATTAATATTAATATTACTATATTTTGTGTAGGTGCCCCTCATGTCACCAAAACAGCTATAACCTGTCAAGACTCAACTAAACTTTTTAGGTGTGCTGGGCATGTACTTTAGTCATGTGAGTTGCAGGTGAGGCCTTCAGGAATCGGACTAGTTTCTTCAGCACATGCTACAGATGCTCATTCGAATTGAGATCTGGGAATTTGGAGGTAACACATATTCCTTAAGCCTTTCCTGAAAATGATTTACAGTGGCAGTGTGTGCTACTGTAAAGCATCCACTGCCATGGATACCGTCACCACGAAGGGGAGTACTTGGCTGTGCATTACGTTTGAGGTAGGTGGCACGTGTCCAAGTAACTACATCTACATCAGAGGTCATCAACCCTAGGCCTGGAGATCTACAGTCCTGAGGAGTCTAGTTCCAGTCATCAACTCTTGCAACACCTGCTCTTGCGACTACAGTGGAGGAAATAAGTATTTGACCCCTCGCTGATTTTGTAAGTTTGTCCAATGACAAAGAAATGAAGAGTCTCAGAACAGGATCATTTTAA
>JBBPDC010044166.1:0-11671 GCA_037974485.1 Hemigrammopetersius urotaenia
TGAGACTTTTCATTTCTTTGTCATTGGACAAACTTGCAAAATCAGCGAGGGGTCAAATAATTATTTCCTCCACTGTATATTTTATTATCAGTTGTAATGAGGTTTGAGATTTCCATCCATCAACAAAGCATAAAACAGCAAATGTCAGGGCAAGTCCGATCCGATATTCTGTATCGGTCCGATCCTGATGTAAACGACTGGATTGGAAATTGGGAAGGAAAACAAAATGTAATCTGATCCGTTAAAAATGACGGAAATTAATTACAGCACGCATAACGTGATTTGCGACGTGCATAACGCGATCCATCATGTGATAATAGTTTCTGTTGTGTGTGAGACTTACCACTATATAAGCAGTTTGGAGTTAAGGAAAAGCCAAGACTTCAGAATGTATTGGGACATGTGTCCCAATACTTTATCCCACCACGGAACGTGCTTGCAGCTTTTCCGGGCAGGGCAATCATCAATCTCCATGAAACTTCACAGTTAGATAGGGCTCGACGAGACCTTTCCAACGACCCCTCGTTCGCCCGGCGATCCAGAGTTATATCTTTCGCCTCGCCCGGGTGTCCCATTACTTTTGTTCAAGATGAACTGTATAACTCCGGATGGCATACATGAAAATTCCACATTTAGAGGCTCAGTTTGTGAAAGTGCAACATTTAGGATTTTTAACACATTTAGCTCTAAATGTGTGAAAATTGCTCTAAATGATGAAAAAAATGACACCTCTAAATTTGTTATGCTGTTTTTACAAACGGCATCCCATAGCGGACATCTTACTATAACATGTTCTCTGTGCATTGTTTCTCCCTTATTATAACAGTTATGATTTTTGTATTGTGATGGTATACAAAATGTATCCAGACATTATTTTTTGTTTTCTGTCTAAAAAAAGACCCAGAGAGTATTGAATTTGTATCGTATCGGCAGATCTCCATATTTACAATATCGCTATTGGTATAGGACATAAAAAAGTGGCATTGTGCCATGTCTAGGTAATACAGGTTCTAAAAGTGTAGCAGAATTTTTTGCCATTGACTAGTCATTTCATATAGGAAGCAGTAATTATACCTCATCTTACCCTGAGCCTTTTATACGTTTTTTTCTCTTAACTACCAAAACTGGACTTAACGAAACTCCTGTCTTATGCCCAGAAAAGGTCCTTCAGAGGTCTTTCAGTCCATCTAGGCAGGGAATAGTCTTTTATCTGATCAGAAATGGTCAGACATAATATCTGGTCTGACCAAAGATTCTTTGGGGTAGGGGGTTGCTGACGAACTGTGATGGGCAGATGGATTACCTCAGGAGTAATGTGCATTTGGCACATTAGAGATTGTGGTTTGAGAAACATGAATGTTGTCAGCATATCAGCTCCTCAACAAGCCCTGTAGCTCGTTATCAATGTGTCTTCTGACTTGTCTTTGCCTGTCATGTTGACAAAAACATGTGCAGGTGACCTTGTACCATGTGACCTGCATCCATTATACCTGCAGGGCCAAGACAGAATGTACATGTCCCTTTTGCTATGTGAGTACACCTCTGGATGGTTGATTTGGTCCAGAGAGATGGAGAAAGACAACGTGTGGGATGGGGAAAAGGGAAAAAGGTATTTGTGCATGCAGGAGTAGAAGCGAGTGGCATGTGAGTGAGAGAGGGAGGGAGGGCAGGCATGGGGAGGCAGAAGGAAAGTCACAGAGACGGGGACGGCAGACAGAGACAGATGATCTGTTAGCAGTGGCCATTTTCTCTGGGAATGAAAGTGGATAATGGAATGGGGTGATACATAATTGGGCGAGAAAAGAGGGGCCGGTGAGAGGGACACCTTTGGTCGGATAAAAATGGGCAGCTAACCAGATAAACTGAGCTATGCCACCTCATTTCCTGACACTTTTGACATGATCTCTGACCTTGCCAGCGCTCTGGGGCTATGGCAGAGGTGCTGAGTCTGGTCCAGCTTGCAGATAAGTAGTTCTGAAGCTGAAGAACATTTGAAAGAAGAACACCATTCAGTCAAAGCTGGATGTCAACCTTCGGCACCCGCTTAGCGATCATGTTCTGGGCCATTTACCAGCCAACAAGTCAATACCTGTTTATCAAGGGGGTGATTAGTGTACTGCTGCAGTTCCTCAAGTAATCAAAGTGCAATCTCATGAAAATGCTAGTGAGACCTACAACGGATTAATATGTCAAAAATACACACACTATGGTCTGTGTTTGGTGCCAGAGTCTCCAGGGCACATGAAAACATCAGTGGTGTCTTCACTGCTCCACAAACTGGAAACAGTTCGGACTCCCAGGACATATTTGCGGCTGAGTGAGCGTAGGGTGGCAGTCACCTGCCTACACCCTATGCGGAGGCAAATGCCCAGTAAATCATAGGAGTGCTCTCTGACAGCACCTGCTCGACCATGGCAGTTCCTCTGCTTATATAAAGCCACAAAGAAGCAGGACTCCTTTTCTGCAGAGGCACGTTTTCAAAATTCTGCACACCAAATAAAAAGCTTGACCGCAACATGGTGGTGTCAGAGTGTACAGGATTAACCTCTTAAAAAAAAAAACAAGTGAGTATGAACCCTAGGCCTAATAATATGTGGGAACACATATTACTCTTATTTATTGAAACTATAAAGTTGGTAGACCTCCTAAAGTGGCCAGTATACTTGGGGAAACTGAATTCTTAAACCCCCTGATTGTTTTCTAACATGACTCACACTGTTTTGCCTTTAAATTCAGAGAAAAGATATTCTTCACACCAGTGGTCTCTAATTTGTGTACCAGAGATGATCAGAAGTCTGTAATGATTTTCAGGTCTGAGGTGTCACTCTGAGATGAGCTTCAAGCCTCTGGAGTCCTAGTCTGTGACGAGTTTCAAATCTCTTGGGTGTGAGCCTGAGATGAATTTCAGGTCTCTGGGGTGCGAGTCTGAGGCGAGTCTTGAGTCTCTGGAGTGGGAGTTTGAGTTGAGTCTCAAGGCTTTTGGAGAAAATTTTGGTTTTGACAGAACGGAAGCACTACAGATAGTAAGAAAAAAAGCCGAACATTTCATTTCATTCGTACCGGTTGATTTGATTGTAGTCTATATATAAGATAGGAATTTCTAAAAACTAAAGGTATACAAGGTCTGACATATGTAGAACAAATGTGGAGATGGTTACAGTGGTCCACTGAGTGGCTAGAGCTGTGTGTGAAAATGGCCATAGCTCTGTCTAACATGCAGTTCCAGAGGTGTGTAACTTCATTTCTTAGGCGGGTATCTGTTCACCCTCAGCACTTAATTGAGTATTTTAAATCCTCTTATCTACCCCTCTGTCCTAAGCTGTTACACTAGCAGGAGAGGGCAAAACACACTCATTTCCATGAAGTACTGACATTTGAGAAAAATCGCAAAAGGCATCACCGAGTCTTGAGCTCTGTGTTTGAACATCAGGCATTAAGAGTTTAACCTCTGCTCACAAAACGATAGCTTGTACGTTCAGTTGCTATAGAGAATTGAAATGCACCGGTTACTTGCATAGAGCAGCAAATGACAATGTACAACCCCCATGTACAGGTGAAGACACTGGTGCCTTGCTCTCTCACTACAATGCATTACAAATTTAGATCAGACTGTGGTGAGTTAATGGGCAGGTGCACTGATGCCCATTCTTGATGCGTGGCTTGGCCTCCATTCAGAGTAAGTGCCTGCAAAGGAGCTAAACTCAATGTTGTAACTTAATGCTTTTATGACTTGCATTAATGTTTGATCACTTTTTTTCTCAGAAATGTTCAATGTTTAAAGAGCTTTTTGCTCGCTGGTTCTGAGTGCATGTATTAGACTAGAATGCTACTAAATTGAATTAGAAATAGAAATAAAATTAATATTGCATAAATAAAAAGAAAACAGACCATGTATAGATTGCTGATTAGATAATTATTCAGGTTGGCCCAAGGATGGGGCAAGTAGGGATGCTGAGGGGCTGAACTCTCCCAGTTTCAAGATTGAAAACATGAAAAAATTGAAGAAGAAATTATTTCTTTTAAGTGAAAGTACCGGTTTTTAAAACAAGGTTATACATACAACTTTGTAGAAACATATAGCACTGTGCAAAAGTTTTAGGCACCTGTAAAATATTATAAAATATTATATTTAAAAACTATTTCGATGAGATGTGAGAGATTTTTTCACATTAGTCATAAATATTTAAATATAAAACTAAATATACTAAACAAAACTGAAAAGAGCAAATACAAATAACATTATCCAGTAAATAGCAATCGTATGTACAGTACATCAGTCTGTTCCTTGTAGAAGCCCAGTACTACTTGTAGTTACAATCAGAAACCTAGTTTGACTCAATCTGTACAATCAGTACTAGCAGAAAGACACGATCACACACTGGCAGTTCGCATAGGTGCCTAAAACCTTTGCTCCATTATGTATTTATTGGGAAATCATGCCATTAGATTACAATTTAGGTATGTCACGTTATTTTGACTTCATATTATCATTTCATCTAAATTATATTATTATATTCATTATTTATCATTTCATAAAATAGCATAGTTTTGCAATGTTTTTCTGCCTTTCATTCAGAACCATACTGGACTGAGGTACCTTAATGAGACACTCCTGATTTTTTGAAAACTTACAAGCTTCAGGTTGTAAGAGTGCATTTTTGACAGGAGAGGGCATTTTTGGGTCTTTCTGGAAGTGTTTGCTTCATTATCTCTATGATACCCAACATTGCTACTAAGAAGCTTACTGCAGCTGGATATATCTTTAAATCATTGTTACAGTGAATAAAGTGAATTGGTCAAACTACAGAAATGACAAGAAAAGCACTTTAGCAAATTTAGCAAAGTAGTTACCTGGCTCTGCCTTACCTCCGTTTGGCTGATTTTCTCCAGGTAAGGGGTACATACCCATCCACTGGATCAGGCAATAGTCATGCTAGCTTGGTCATTTTTACTAGCCAATAGCTCAGATTAGCATGTGTAGCTCAGGCTTGGTGGGCACTACAGGGATTCCCAATGGCTGTATGATATATCTGCTTATCACACACTGAGTAAGAAATGAAATTGATATATGATATTGAATGCTGTCAATTAATGGTCTTGGCCTGATATAATCCGGAAAGAACATAATAAATGGTAGCTAGAATGCCTTCACATATGCAGGTATCCACGTCACTACACCACATTAGACATGCCTGGACTAACCATTTCACCATGACCAGATTCTTCTCAGATAATAACATTCAGACTTATGCAATCAGTGTCCGAGTTGAGTGGAAGGGATTTGCATGTGGACAGTGCTTGATGGGGAGCTCCATTTTGTTTTAATCACTACAGGGAGAGTTTTCTCTGCGCTTAAAATTCCACCTGGAAAAGCCAATCGGACGTGCTTAATTACCCATGGTCTCATCAGTTTGTTCCAGAGGAGGATGGCGAGGGAAAGGTGGCAGTGATGAATGCTACAGAGGGTGGGTGTGAGGCGCAGAAAGTGCCAGACTCCCACTGATGAGAATGAAGGGTACTGGCAAAGGGACACAGAGGCCTTTATACAGTAAGATCTGTTCATTCAACAGCGGAAGGACGTCCATACATTTCCAAACAACTGTTTTGACAGTCAGTGCAGGTATTCATAAAATAGGCATACCAGGTTATGCAGTACAAACTGTTCTTTGACATAATACTACTGTAAGGTATCATAAAAGAAAGATGCTTTAAGCCTGAAGTAACTGTACAGTGACACAAATTTTGCATTTTACAGCCCCACCACACAGTCTTCAAATGAGCCCAGCCAGGTCCCTTGGTTCTTGCAGGTTAAACCACCTCTCAGTACCATCACGAGTGCTGGGAAGAAATTTGCACCCACAGCACTCAACATTTTTGATTCTAGTTCAACTCCTGACAACACCTTCCTTTATGGACAAACCAGCTGCTGCTAATGCGCTGCCATATTGGCTTTTATTAGACACTTAAACAAGATGACAGCTACTCTCCGGCTGCTGGCGCTTGGTGTGGAGGATGCAGTGTGCCTAAATCACATCACCTTTCCTTGAAGACTCATGATGGGGCCCTTATGCCTATTGAACAGTTTACTGTTTTATTGCGATCTAATTCAAAAGGCTGCTTTTAATCAAAAAACAGGGCAAGTGGGACAAGTTCTTGGACAGGTCGTTGTCAGAAAATTGGTACAACCGATATATGGACAGCATCAATAAACTAAGTATTTAAGTTTTTCATGTAATGTCCAATATCACACAGGCCAGAATTTGGTTGTCATAAAGCAGATTGATAAAAAGTAGGTTTAAGCCCATAGTAAGCAAGCCAAGGGCAACAGATGCAAGATCAATAAGCATGTAGCCCATTGTTGCTCTCAATCTGAACATAACTTGGAAGATTATTTAAAAACTGAGGGGTTTTGTATGACAAGGTTCTCCCCCTGCTGTAGCACAGTGGCCTCAAAACTTGTCTCCAAAAATCCAATCTTTCACTATAAATATATATAAATATTACAAACACAGATCTAAACATTTAAGAACTTTTAAAATTATTTGTATTACTTTTGAAAGGTACTATTTATTTTAAATGTAGTTTACAGCCTTTACAGAATGACCTGAACAAAGTACCTTGACATTTGGTAGAAACTGAATAGGCTGAACAGTTAGAGTGCTCTAACAGGGACTACTTTTTCAGGGTGAAGCAGTTGCCAAAATTAAAGCACATATAGAAGTACTATAGAACTCTGGGTCATGCGTCATTGCTTTAGGCTCATACCTACGAACAGGTGTTATTCACATGCTCTCTCCAATATTCCAAATCTTAAAAATTTAAATAAAACCCAAAGTAGTCCTTTTATCGTATATGATCTTCCAGTGCTTCAAACATGCCGAAGTGTGTGAGTGAGCACCAAAAACCTGTATCTCTAATGTCACTGTCGAGCGAGTTACTCCACCTTAAGATTAGTGACGTTGGGTGTTTGAGTGACAGCCATTTCTTTTATCAGTGGCATATCCAGCAGAAATACAAATAGCGTATCTCTCCAAATGACAAACGACCTCCCTCACGAGGCCTGCGCCTGTCTCCCATCTCCCAGTGTGGTGAAAAGCTTACAAATTGCATCACAAAAAGGCTAACATATACTTCAGAACCTTAATATGTCTGAACTCAACAATCCCTGTCATTGTCGCCCGAGTCCTGACAACGGAACTCCTTCGTCCAGCCCCCTTCGCTGCTAAACTGTCCCACTGTTCTGCATCCCTGCTGTGTGCTAATGCTGTAGCACCAGCGTTTATCTCATTAGCAGTCCGATGGACGTTGGCAGGGTGGTATCTTTGTGTAAATGACAACGTCACACCTTGTAAAACAAGAAATCCAGGATTAAAGGCTTTTAAGGCAGGACACTTCCTGCTGTCTCATCTCACTTGCGCTGGTGTTAATCATCGTTAATCGTGGGGATTTGTTTCTCATCAAATAAGTCCTTGCCAACAGAACAGGACGGCATCACTAATTAGGCAGTCAGTACAGGCAAAATGAAGGTTTATAAGAATCTTAGGTCCCACTTCCGATCAAGCAGCCTGTGCAATAACATTGTAGTAACAATGTAACAACAGTAGAGGTATTCACGGTTACAACACATCTATTCACTTTTATGAATGGAGTTACACAAATGTATCTCAGAATAATTATGTGAATTATAAATGAAGTCAATAAAAGCACAATTATAAGCATACCTAATAAATGTGTAGTTTCACTGTAGTGACGATATGACTGCCAGTGACACACTGTTACAGCTGTACTACCTACGTAATTACACATGTGTTTACTTATTACATGTGCAATTACACCAATGTATCCCAGTGAAATTAAATGTGTAATAAAGGAAGTGGATGAGCATGTAATTACATAAGTTGCACTACTACACGTCACTTAGTAGTAACACAGCAGTTTAGTAGTAACACAGCAGTTACTGTGTTACTACTACAAAGTTATTATAAACAAAACCGGGACCGGAGAGGGCATCACGCACAATGTCAGGGGTGCGTACAAAAAAAATAAACAGTAGTGGCTACTAATCGATATTTGACCTTTTTATGTACTAGTTCTATGGTTCAATTTAGGTTTAAAACAATAATAAAAAAAACAATAAAACAATAATTAGTGTCCTTGCTCAAGCACACTTCTTAAGTTTTTTCTTTATCATCATCTTTATTATCAGTCCGTTCACCCGTTTTTTGACCCGCTACTCCTCCCAGTGCTTTTGAGATAGAGATACCTTTCCAGCTCTGACACGTCGGGACTGATCTGGAATAGCATGCTTGTTCGCAGTTTTATGCTACGCCTTGTCGTTCGTTCGTTATTCCCATTTTTCCGGAGAAAAAAATGGCACATAGAAATTAATAGGGCTCAAATTTCAGACAGTCCTGCTCGGACACGCTTCGTCCGAAACCCACCAAACATCATGTGATACCTCAGGCCTACTTCCCCGACACACAAACGCGGTCGGTTATGACCAGCGCTCGTCTTTTGTTCATTCCCCCCCCATTCAATTGCAAGAAGAGACTTTTAGGCTCCATACAGCGACCAAACCATATGAAACTCAGGTCACGTCCCTACAGACACACCGGTCTAAACTGAACTATATGGACAAAAGTATTGGGACACAGGCATCATGCAAAACTCATCAAGAAGAAGGGGGGCAAGAAGGGTCAGACTACCGCTGCATTTGAGCAGGCACACTTTGCATTTTCTCTGCGTTAATGCAGTCTTGTTATTATTATTGTCATTATTATTATTATTATTATTAGTTGTTGTCATTCTTAATAATAAAAATAATAATTATTGTTGCTGTTGATGCTGCTGTTATTCTTGATAATGATAATTATTATTATGATTTAAAAATATATTATTATTGTTGTTGTTAGGACAGTTTGGTGGCCCATGGGGAGCGATTTGAGAAGCACTGCTCTTTTTAAGTTTCTCAGTCATGAATCAGGAAAGATTCACCTGTTCAATCTGTGAAGTGATTGAATGTTATGGAATGTTAATCTCATTGTCTTATCAACTCCTGCTATTTTATTGCAGTGATTTTTCATTATATTAACACTAAGCCACTTTCATAAGTCATTTTTCACAACCGATCTGCTGCTACAATACTACTGTTGTTGTTACATGAGAACAGCTCTTCTCTAGGTGTCACCAGAGTTAGTGTTTTTAAGTTTTGGAACTATACCATTAAACAGGAAAAGAGGCCCAAGTAAAACAGCCCTCAGCTATTTTAACAATGCACTTAAGTATGCCATGCAAATTTGGGGAAACCCACACATCTAGCTGAACTGTTGAACTGATCCAGCATATATACAGGAAAAATGCAGATGAATCACTTCTAAAAATGACATAATGGTTTGACTCACCATGCTTCCTACAGGTCAAACTGAGCTGACCCTAGGAATAACACTTGAAGGTTTGTTAAGCCAAGGCAAAACAAAAAGGCATGAGGGTCTACACAAACTAAAGACTTCACTGCATCATTCACTGAAAGTTCTACTACAACATATTTTGCATAGAATTTTAATATTATAAGTAATTACACTCAAATATACACCATAGATTTTTTAAAATATAATTAAAACATAAATATCATGTCTAAAAAGTAACTGTTCTGAATTCTGCTTTTCAGTTTTTATTCAACGTTATTTCTTTATTCAGAATGTGTGTTCCCATTCAGTTACATTTAAACGATAGACGGGGGCATTAAATAAGGAGAAATGGTTGATGGTATAGTGAATGCTCTACTTCTTAAAGTGAAAAAAACATGTTTACAAGCAAGAACTCCAATTTCAACACTGCCAGAAGCAGAGAGTGATTTTATGGTAGAAAAGAATCCAATGCCATCACTCAAAAAAGATTGTCATCTATGCATGCACCATTCCCTAGCTTGATGGCTGAGATGGCCTTGTAGAGTATAAAACTAGAGCTCCAGACTTCACCGTTCTTTCTTTAGGCTCATCAAAGTGTGCATCGGTTCCAGATCTTACTTTAGAAGGCTGGAAGGTGTGATCTGCGCTCTGACTCTTGTTTGGAAACCACCGGCCTTCATGATGCAATCCTAAGCAATCATATCAGGTCTCTGACCAGGGGCCGAAGTCCAGGTAAAGCAAAAGTGGAATTTCACAGAATTAAGTCAATACATAAGTCAAATGTGAATACTGTCATTCAGAGTGGAAACTAGAAGCTTTACTGAAAAGAAACTCAAATTTCTTTACAGAGTAGTCTCCCACACAAATATACCCAGGTAAGAGACGAAGCTAGAGTACGTCCCTAATAACAGGGGTCTACCCCATAGCATTGCAGGCCACCACTCTAGCAGATCAATTGGAGGGGCTGCACCGCCGTATATTTGCAGTCTTTATCAGGCATAGCGCTGCGTCCAAATTGAGTCAATTAATTTCAAAGTGTTTTCCTATCGGTTTGTGGATGAAACCAATCATCTCAGACTCCCACATGCCGAGTGTTTTCGAGCAAATTGTTAGTTTACATTGAACCTCAACAAATCACTAGAGCGTTAATTACAAACCTCATAGGGGGTGTTGAGGGATGCTGGGTCAATTTCAGAGATACATTAAACACTAAAAAACAATGCAAACAAATAAATAGCAGAAGTAACAATCTCTCTGGTTCCTGGTGGTCTTATAGCATCTGAGTAGGTTCCCTCACCATGACAGCTCTCCCAGCACTCCCATCCTGGCTATTACATATGCTGGATACTGCATTTGAATTTCACCTTAGAGCTTAAAGTTTGAAGTGTCTGAGTATGTTTTCCTCTCCTTCTCTCTTTTTCTGCCCAGTGAATGTCATCCCATCCATCATCCTCTGTTCTGCCCGATATCTGATGATCCTCTCTTTATCCTTCCCCAAGACAGCAGCAGTGCTCTAGCCCCTCCTACTCCTACTCTAACAGGCAAAGAGAGGAGGAATGGTGGTAAAATGGAATGCCATATATATCTCAATATATAAGACAACACCTACACCAAATGAGACCATGACTTTACCCTCAGTAATCTTTCTGCTCTTTTAAGATTTTCCTGAAAAAGCTCAATTTGTGAAAAACAGCATATTTTTATGCCACATCCATATGCCATATCAGATTTGAGCTGCCTTTCTGAACATTTAGCTGCACAGTAGGGCCCAATTTGACAAAAGTAACACATTCTCTTAATTTAAACATAAGATAAGATAAAATAAGATACAATAAGATAAGATAAGATAAGATAAACCAGTGGATTCATAGACTTCAGTTCAGCATTCAACACCATAATCCCATAAAAGCGAACTGTGAAATTAAGAGAGCTGGAACTGAGTACCTCTCTGTGCAACTGGATCATGGACAACCAACACACCACCCACCTGAATTTCTATTTCTTCCAGCTAAACACACTGACCTTAAACAAACTCATTCTTCAATTTCATCCTTTACTTATTATATTCTTTGTCCTATTGCCTCTATATTTACACAATTATATTTATTGCTGTCTACCTCTCCGCTGCTTTGTCATAATACTGCATTCATTCAAACTAAACCTGTAGGTTTATGGCTGAAATGGAAGTGTCACGGCCTGGACTGGCGTAGCCGTGAGGCCGTGTCATGTTTTTGGTTTTTTCTGCTTTCTGTTCCTGTTTTCTG
>JBBPDC010044176.1:0-11670 GCA_037974485.1 Hemigrammopetersius urotaenia
GGGGGTTTGTTGCTTTTTTTTTTTAAATTAAATTAAGGTCCCTACACTAAAATTCTGGAAAATGGATCGTGGCAAATAAGACAACAATGTGTTTTAATTCAGTGGGAGGGATAACTTTGGCTCATGTGACTTGTCCAAAAGTATGCTCAGAAGATGCTCTTTCATAATTTGACTGGCCAACATATAAAGCGCTCACCTCAGGCTGTAGGCGGTTGGCTCTTCGTCCATAACTGCTCATCTTTGAAGGCTGGACTGACTGGCGGAGGGGGATGGAGTGAGGTTTATACTCCTTATCCACATCGTCACTCTCATATGGCCTGGGCTTACAGGGCTGCACACAAAAATGAGCAGAAACACAAACAAAAGATGTCAACTGTGTTTAATTTTTCTGTTCTAAATGCCTTAACACAGTCATATTTTTTATTTCTATTCTAAGCACATAAATGTGTATTTTCTGGGCATAACGCTGCAGAGGCCTACCAAGAACCAAAACTTCAAACAGACATGACAAAAATAAATTAACAAGGGCAAAACTGAAAAGCTGATTGAGTACCGGTAGGCTGGCACCGGATTGGAACATCTCAAAAGGATAGACGATTCTCTCGTAGTGCGACCTCAGGAGAGAGCCGATGTTTTTGCCAGGTGGGTAACCGAGCTTCTGGGCCACGCGAGCCCACCGTCTTTCTTTGCAGACCGTCTCAAAGCCTCCTTCATCTGTTACAATCTGCGACATGGCATTTGAATACCACTCAGCAACAGGTCAAATAACATACTTAAATACACAGATCCAGATTCCCAGATGCAACAGGGCAACAAGACGTGGACAAAATGCTGGTTTTATGTAGGACTGCAATATGACAAGTGTGCTGTCAGCACCTGAGAACTGAGGCTAATGTTGCTAAAAAATTCTATAAACATGTCTTAACTTGCTCTAACCACATCCAGCTTTTCATAAAAATGCTGTTTAGGACACATGATGAGTTATGGACAGTCAACATAAAGGCATATTTACAGTCACTGCCACAATAATTCGATCAGCACTCCTCTTTTTGAAGTGGTCAGTGAAAACATACCCTGTTGTCTAAATACGCTGCCTTCAGCTTTTGACTACATGTTTATTATATTTGTTTTTATAGTTTAAATGAACTATAGGACACCTAATTGGGAAGCTACATCTAGTTTGGGCAACTTGAAATAAGTTAATGGGAAACTTCCAGTGCTTATTAGTAATGTTAGACTCATAAGTCTATTTCTAAACTAAAGAAGTTAAATTGGGGTGTCAAATGTCTTAGCTAACGGACTGCGTCTGGGCATTTGTTGTTGATTTCATTTATTGCTGATTAACTGATGAATCAATATTTAACATGATTAAAAACTGACCTGCATTATTGCCCTAAAATAACATTTTTTGAAATACAAGGCTGCCTCAGACATACTCATGAAATAAACTCCTCTTAGTAAGTAAAACATGTTAACTGGCTGGAGGGCTCATTTGCACTTTGCAATTTCACAATGAAATTAGTTGATGGTATTTTAATGCATGGTAACCTTAAGAAGGATCACAAACATTTGATCTACCCCTTTAGAATGATGTTACTGCTATAGTGCTTTTAGGGAACTTGCCCCCCAAATTATATGAACTACAGACATGTGTATCTAAACATGTGAATTACAATGTGAATTACACATGAATGCGCTAAAACTAAATGAGCATGAGCTGTAAAAATATTTAATACACATTATACCAAGAGTACCTTAGCCAAGCTGAAAAGATCTAGAATGCGTCTCTCGATGTTGGGGATTTTGAGGGAGGACCCTTGGATCTCCCAGAACTTGGCAATTCTGTCTAGATAATTCAGCTTCACTCTAGTCTCAGCCTGACAACACAAAAAAAGAGAGAGATTATATTTTGCATATAGTTCTAGACATCTAGAATTCTGAGAAAAAAAAAATCCAAGCAGCATTCTTTTTATGTGAGGCTATTTATGTGAGTGATGCGTAATGTAATTAGTGGGGTGGATGAAACCAAAAGCTCTAACAACACACACCTCCAGTTCATTAAGTCTCTGGATACGAGGCGTGAAACGAAAATTGTCCACCTCCACAGCAAAGGGTGGCTGCCAGTCCTGCAAAAGAGAAGACGACCAGTCAGGATGAATCTAAAGCGGTTTCTCACAGCATGTCTTTTGGTTATTTTATTTGTTTGTAGGCCTGTCTCACCAGATGTAATTATTTAGACTGAACAATTACTTAACAGTTAGATATTGTGATCATAATGTGTCAAGCATGCATCCTGTAAATTGGCTGTACTTAGCTGAACTGAGACAAATAAATATGAATATGACCGTATCATTTAACCTGGTGCTATAAAACGTTTTTTAAAAAATGGTTCCAGTAATAGTCTGTCAATTTGTTGCACAGCCAATCTGCTCATATTTACACCGCCTCTAAGCTTTACTTGATTGACTCCACATGATTCTGCAAATTTAGACACTATGTTGGAGCATGTATATGACCTGATCTAGGAGTATAACACATCTTTGTACATTAGCTACAAAAACACATAACTAAAAAGCAACATAGTTAGGTAGCCAATCTGATAGGTAGCAATTTTCATAAAAATGAAAAAGAAATGAAAATACTGACATTTTGCAAAAAACAAACTACACTGTCAGAAGTCCTACACAGTTTTTGTGACGTGTGATGAAGTGTAACTGCTTAAATGTGAGTGATCTCTAAGGGAACCAATTGTTAAAGCATGGTAAACATAAAAGCCAGAAATAAAACAGATGCAGTAAACACACACACACAGCATTTAAAGCATTACTGGCTGAACAACTTCTATCAGCAGAAATGTTACCAAGTTGACCACAGTGTGAAGCTTACTGGAGGAGGGCGAATTTTGCAAATTCCAGACTTCTCTGCGATTGGACGGATCTTGGCGATGTAACCGAGTGGATCTGCAAACTCCTCCCATGAAGGCTCAAACACGGGACACTCTGGAGGAGGAACAAACTCCTCCCCTCCCTCCATTGCCCTGCCAACAAAATCATAGAAAGTTGAAGAAGCATGCCACTGACATAAAGGGACAAATCCCAAAAATTGTTTTAAAGTCGTCAATCAATGTTCAAGTGCATTACCAAATCTATTATATAACAAAACATTCACGATTTCTTGGGTCACTAATTGAGGTCATTTACAAAGAACACATGTAAACGACATAAGGTTACATTTATATCAGTTCAAAGCATCACTACAGTATCACTACAGAATGTTGGTTTGTCCGTTTCATAAAGCCCTGAAGTGTTTCTTCTAAATCATGCTAACACAGCTTCAATGGTGTTTGTGAACATGCCGCTGTGCCGTCACTTCCTCAGGAAGAAATTTTAGGGTAAACACAAAACAAAGATGGCCTGAGATTGTGTATCATTTCAGTTTGGCACCTTTAAAATGTGGACACTTTTATTCTTTAATCGTCAGAATAAGTTTCCCGTCTAGCGCCAATGTAGATATAATATAAACGCAGCCTTAAATTGTACAATGTGGGACTTGAACAGTATACTTCAATACTTTTCCCATTGTTTCATTATTAAACTTTAGGTAGAACGCCCAAATTAAAAGCCTTGAACTAAGCAGCCAAATCGTGAAAAAGCACATTTTACATACCATTCCCTTTCCAGAACACAGTTTGTATATGTAGACGTGAAAATACAAAACTAGCTTGGTTTTGCATTCATGGTTTCATTAATCCCATCAGAATTTAAGTTATAAGAGGGGTTTCACCCAGACTGCTTTGTGAGTGAGGCACAATACATGGCACAGCAACAAAAGCAGCCTGTTTAATTACGACAGTTAAGGTTTGAAAATGGGCGCAAAAATATTTCAGTACATTAAACCACAAAGGACACCAGTGGAGCTCAACAGAAAGGCATGTAAATACAAGAAAGACACACAATCTTCCACGTTTTAAATACAGTACAACAACAAACACTGAGAATAATTCAGTTATCATTTCCTCTCAAATCATTTTGGGACATTCATTGAACCTTACAAACATAGTTTATTTACATGCCTTTTACCTCTGAATCCAATAAAGGGAGAGGAAACTTATTTTAGGCCTTTTGTGATACATTCAGAAAACTGGGTCATCTGAAATGGAGTCACTGGGCTATGGCACACAGAAGAGAGCTGACAAATTAATATTCGTATTAGACAATTACTTTCAAAGGGTGGGGGGTAATAAAACAAAGAAAATAGTCAGTAGTGGAGCTAGACTTCTATAGAAATCCCACCATTAACATCCACAGCCCCCTCCCGTAACAAAGACCAGACTATGAGAGCCAGCCCTGACCCTGTGGATAGCACACAGCCAAGAGCATGACCACACCAGATACGCAGTAACAACAAAACAGGGGCTTTACCAGGTAGCTCACTTAACTTCTTCAAAATGCTCACTTTCACTGCTATACTGAACTCGAATCGACCGAAGCGTGGTTTCGTAGTAGACCAAACACTCTTAACAGCAGACTGCACGATATTATTACTGATCGTCTCGACAAACCCAGTCACGTACACACACACTAGCTTAACGAGCTAAAATAGCCATTTCCCCCTTCCAGACGATGAACTACCTCATCTTCAGCGCCGACAAGTTAGTAACAGGACCGTCTGGAAAGCTCATTCCCCAATAAGACCATTTTCCCAGCATATAAATATGTAATATAATGACTTAAACCAAGTTGGCTATGTAAGCTAGTCCTGGGCAGATTAATGAACAGCATGAAGACAACATTAGCCTTGCTAACCTGCTGTTTTGATAACACACTCGGTGAAATGGTCCTAAACGTGTTATAAACATATATAAAACAGTAACATACCTCACCAATATGTATCTAAACAAATACGTTTACTACTCTGTTGACCTGTTTACCTTTGTTAAGACTTCTGGCAAAAGTCATAAGAGTGGAGAAGCTGGTGGTTGTGGCTAAAGCAGTTCAGTTTTCCAACAAAACCAGTTTCTGAACGAATGGCTCTCTAAGTTAGAGGCGAGGCCCAGCCTCAGCTAGGCTAAACCAAGCTAAGCTAAGCTAGAAAGGGATGTAAAGCTACCGTTAGCCACAACAGCAAAGCTGGACACCAAAACATTTAACACAAACAGAAGATCTAAGATAGCTTCCTCACATTATGATCACTGAAACTTCACATAGATCCACAAACGTCATGACAAAACCCACCCACATATATTCATAAAGAAACACACAGCTCATTTAAAAAGTTGTGACAGTAAGTGTAATCCGAGGCTAACAATCACCATGAAGGCTCAATTAAAGAAAACGAGCACAAGGCCAAGATTTCCTCTTCACTAAAATGTTCACAGGACTGACAGGC
Source organism: Hemigrammopetersius urotaenia (assembly GCA_037974485.1). Lineage (NCBI taxonomy): Eukaryota > Metazoa > Chordata > Actinopteri > Characiformes > Alestidae > Hemigrammopetersius > Hemigrammopetersius urotaenia. The sequence continues at coordinate 5,389 of JBBPDC010044176.1, forward strand.
CTCAGAGGACATTAACTAGAAACATTTTCGTAGCCAAAGTGAGTGAAGGTAAGAGTTTGAGGCCAAATATATTTATATATATGGTGTTCATACATATAAATTATATTTCACTATGTACACATATACTTACACATACAGGTTCTCATTTATATATGTATACACAAACTTCTCTGTTTTTATTTTTGTATAGTGTATTTTTATATGACAATTATGTTGTATAGCTTTTATTCTACTCTCACTTCTTCTGTCGACTTTACTGCAGTAACAATGCAAACTTCCAACCTGTGGGACTAATAAAGGGTTCTCTTATCCTATATCAGGGGTTAAATTATCTATGGAAACTTAAGAAAAATGTTTATTAAGATAATGGGTTTATTTGATCTTACATTCCTCCAGGTGGTATTCAAACGCGTTGTGGTGCCGCCTCAGTGAATATCGGCCCGGTTTTAGTGAGGAGGGGTGCAGGCCGGGTGGTGTGAGTGTCTCGGGCTGGTCTCAGACTCTTTGTCCGGAGTGGGTCGCTCTCAGGGCGGCTGCACCTCTTCGGCCTCCCCGCTCTCAGCCCATCCCAGCTCTCCGGCTCCTGTGGCAGCGTTCTCACTCTATTCTCACTTAGCACTTCTTTTTAGCACCCGTGTCACCAAAACCCGCTGGGTAGGTATATGTCGTAACTTCCAAGACGTCGTAATTGTCAGGTTTTGTCTTGGCTAACTATCCCCCGCTCATCCTGTCTAAGCTACACGCCATTTTGGGTTTTTCACATCACAGCCTAAGCACAACCCCTGAAGATCCATCGATCAAAACGCACTCACGCCGTTGTTCCCATCCTTCCGCTCTGTGAGTTTCATACGGTAGTCCGTCAACTTATCCCATCCAATAACGAATCCACGGCTGTTTTAGTGCAATGCACAAGCTTGTTCATAGAAAAGGGATTGCGGGATTTAAAACACACATTACACACAGCAATAATAGATATGTGTCTACTATTTGAGTCTTGCAGGTACATGGGAGAGATGTGAGGACGCGACGCGGAGTGACACCAGCAAGGATCGCAGGGCTCTCTTTGAGAGAAAGTAGTCCCAGCGAATACGGTTTTGGTGCAGATGGCTAGAAGAGGGGGGGCGGATATTTTATGCACATCATTACATCTATCAGAATCAGAAAAACTTTATTGATCCGTTAGGTAATGGGTTATGACTGCAAGGGCAAACATAGACAAGAACAATTGGTGGCCAAGGTTAGGTAGTTACCCATGCGATCAGAAGGTCATGGGTTTAAATCACAGGATTGCTAGTGGCACCACTGAGGTACCCTTGAGCAACGCACCGCCTCCACACACTGCTCCCCGGGGACTGTGTTCCTGGCTGCCTGCTGCGTCACACGGATGAATGGGTTAAATGTAGAGAACAATTTACACATGATTTACACAATCACGCATCGTGTACTGTGGTGTGTTCCTGTGTGACAAATGCACATTTACACTTACACTAAAATATAAAGTCTAAATAAATCCAGGAAAAATCTGCAGAAAAAAAACTCAATATGAAATACACTTAAATTCTATATACAGTATATAAATACTACAGCTAAGTCATTTATAGTTAAGTGAATTACTAATGACGCAAACGGTAGTGTTCCGCACATAATAGAGAACAGTAATATATAAGTAATATTGAGATAAGTAGTGATTTTTTTTACATGATAAGATGCACATAAAATACTGCACACAATAAAATGATTCAGCACTCATTTAGAAAACATGATTACATGGTTAGACTATTGCACATAATATGATATTGTACATAATAATAATGTTTTAGCATCTGATAAGAACATTGCTCAATATTGCACATGATAGACTATAGCACACCATAACAAAATAGTGCACATAGAGATACACATAATGATAGTGGTTTAAACTCGGTAAGAAATTGCACAAGTTTACTGTGTGGAGAGATTTGCACGTTTCTGGGATTTTAAAACCTGTGTCAAACTCCAAGCTCTAAAACCACAACTACTAGATATGAGCTGTGGCACCCGCTATCCACAGTGGGCATGTTAAACTCCATACTGTCGCTCACAACTCCACTTTGTACCATGATACCCACACTATATGGAAAAAAGTATTGGGACACAACTGTTTTCCAGGGTTGAATCAGAATCGGAATCAGAGAACTTTATTTATCCCAGAGGAAATTGTTCACATCATGACTGCACACTCCCACAAGACAGAACAATATAGAATAAAAATACCTGAATATATAATAAAATATACTCAGACTAGAAATATATTAAGAAAAGAAATAGTACAACTTACCCATAATAAAAAAAAAGAAGTTTAGGCTTCCAGCGAAGGACAGTCTTAATACATCAGTTTATCAAAACATTTTGCTTCCAACTTTGTGGACACCTTTTTTATTCCAGCATGACTGTGTCCCAGTGCACAAAGCAAGCCCCATAAAGACATGGCTGGATGAGTCTGGTGTGGAAAAACTTGACCCACACAGAGCCCTGACCTCAACCCCACCCAACACCTTTGGAACGGAGATTAGATCCAGACATTCTCGTCCAACATCAGTGCTCTGCATAACGAATGGACACAATTTCCAACAGAACCTCCAAAGCCTTCCAAGAAGAGTGGAAGCTGTTATAGCTGCAATGGGGAGAACAGCTCCATATTAAAGTTGATGTATTTTAATGCAATGTCATTAAAGTCCCTGTTGGTGTAATGGTCAGGCATCCCAAATGTTCTTATAGTGTTTTTGTATGACAGTACAAAATTACATTTTAATTACATGTATTGCATTTAGTAGACACGCTTATCCAGAGTAACATACCCTAGTGCTTAAGTAGTCCACATCTGTTCTTCAAAGCATAAAGCTATACTAAATTCAACATTCGCTATTCAACCAAGATACTGCCAGCTAAGTTACACAACTTAACAGATCCTGTCCAAGAAACATCAGAGGTAAGAGCCCAAAGGGTTGTTTTCTTCAGCTTTTTTAATGCATATAGGTGAACAGAAGTCTTCAGACAGCGCTTAAAGACAGCGAGGGGCAAATGTTCATATCACTCTGTAAATAATAATTCTAATTTATTTTAGAACTCTGCACATATATACATACTTTTCCCTTAACTTATAATTTTGTCCTCTCATCATATCTTATTTTGTATGTTATTTTCATTGTCTGTTTTTTATTGTATTTTTCTTTCTTAATTTAGTAATGTTACTCTCTCTGTAGCGCATGGTGTCTCGACCAGATGATTAGAGGCAAGCCACAGTCATGTCCTCAACATAGCACTGTGCTTAATGTGACCACTGACCAGACACATGAACTAGAAAGAAAAAAGACCAGGTTTGATTTCAGGTTGACTTGGTTCTTCTTTTGGTTTTAACATCGTTGTTATGTTAGTTTAGCTACTAGGCTGCTTTGCTGCTGCTCGCACTGCTGACTTCCAAGCCTCAGCCTAATATTTTAAGCCAAATCTCAAAATGAGAAGAGCCTAACAACTTCAGTTCCTCCACTCAGAGATGAAGTGCACACCGAGCCTCTGCTAAATACAGAACTAGATTTTTTCAATGCATCCCACCATCCCCAACTACCCCAAGTTACTAGTAGTCACATTTACCAGTGTTTAGACAACACTCAGACAAGTCCTTTACCTCTGTGAGGATTTATGCAAATCTAAGATAAGATAACATAACCCTTTTTAGTCCCACAGGTGGGAAACTTGCATTGTTACAGCAGCAAAGTGGACAAAACAAAAAAAGTCGAAGCAGCGTAACCAATAGAATAAAAGTCAAAGTCAAAGTCAAAGTCAACTTTATCCTCAAATCTGCCATACGTACCCAGACATACAAGATAATTGTAATTACGTTACTTTCAAACCCCAGGTGCATACATGTAACATTAAATACAAAAGGTGCAATTTTAAGAATACGGACATGTAACATTAAATACAAAAAGGTACAATAAAAAAAAACCCAACTAAATACAATTATACATATGATCTATAAAAAATTTGGTGCAAAAAGAGCAAGATTGTGGTAAAGTGACAAAAAAGCCACACAACACAGAATAAATATAAAAGAATAACATAAAAATTATATATAAATACTGTTTACATCGGTGCTTTGTTATTTTCATTTATGAATTAAAAACAGTTATAATCATTATAATCAATTGGGCAACGACCGGCTCAGAAAGCAGGGACAGCGGCCCATTGGTTCATTTTCTTACTGACACTGGGCTGGACCAATCAAATATCACATTAGGCTCCGCCCCCCGCTCTGGGCTCAGAACGGCATGAATCGGAATCGGGAAACTCTTTGATCCCGGAGGAAATTGCTTATTGTATGACTGCCCAGACATACAGAGAAACGAACGACATAAAATAAGAAGTCTAAATAAAATAAAAGTCAAAAGTCAAAGTATATCTATTTGAATGCAACGCCGTTAAAGTCCGTTGGTGTAATGGTCAGGCGTCCCAATACTTTTGGCCATATAGTGTGCATCGAGAGCTGAAATCGTGTGTGTGTGTGTGTGTGTGTGTGTGTGTGTGTGTGTATTGAAAAAGCCAGTTACCTCCAAACGTCTGCTGAACGTTATTTTCGCACTTTGAAATGACATTTCTTGCCAGAAATCAAAGTTATTGAAAAATATCAGACGTCAAATTTTTACACACTGAGCCCGATTTGCACGTCGTGCAGACATACACATATGAGGTTTATACTGCATTCTGAATGACCAGTTTTTGTTGTTATTCTCGTTTTTGTAAAAATAGAGATATCTGTGGCTGGGGATTTTGTACACATCATTGTTCTTCTGATCCCAGGCAGTTTAGCCGCATATAAGAAATATCAACATTTCACACTCGTTTGGTTTGGAATATATTAATGTTGTATTAACAAGTTTATAATCTTCAAAAACTCCCCTCAGCTTTAGGGCCATAACTGGACATAATCAGACCTGTAGGAGTGTGAGAGCCACTGACAGGTCACAGGACATGGGGGCATGTTTTATTACATGTCTGTTTTATTTATAGCACTATTTAGGTCAGCAAAGAAACACGGGCCACCCACATAGACTCGCCAGCAAAAGGTGCTTCACCGAACGCCACAGAAAATCCCTTCTCACCCCCATCAGACTCTGTAACTCCCCCCTCTGTCACACATCCACACATTCATCTGTCCATTCATCTGAGGCTATTTTGTTCTACAATTTCTTATCAAGTTGAAATCACTAACGCCACGTGCATCACTATTGCCTTACAGGTATGTGCATTAGTCTACCATGTGCAATATTGTGCTATTGTGCAATGTTCTAATCAGGTGCTAAAACATCATTATATGCATTATTTTGTGTTTAATAGTCTTACCATATATAGCTACTTATGTCTGTATTACTTATATAATTATTACTTATGCTTCTGATCTCTATTATGCCGTAGTATTTATACCCAGCATTTGAGTATATAACACTTTGTATTTCATACTAAGTATTTCCTTTAGAGTTTTTATTTTCTTTATTTAGACTTTATATTATATATTGTCAGTGTCGGCGTCAAGGGGGGCACCCACCAGTGTCGCTCATATGAATATAGTTCACGATCGATAGTGACCCCCATAGTCAGTTAAACGCCAGCCCGGTAGATCCGCTCTGTATATTGCTGTTGTCCTTGTGCTTTGCAGTCATAACAAGCAGTTTCCCTCAGGATCAATAACGTTTCCTGATTCTGATTCCTGAACATAAAGGACCTAAACCACATCTTCTGGAGGTTCAAAATAATAAGGATGATAGTAAATTTGAACACAACATGGGGATTAAATGCTTTGGGGCGTATTTTTCTCGTCTTTCAGAAAGTACTGCGATGCCTACCTTGTTCCATCAGGGGGCGCTGTTGAGTTGGAGCAGGAGCTGAAGTGTCTTAGGATGAACAGGCCACAGCAAGAGGGCAGGGTGTGTCACTTACTGTAGGTGGGCTGTTTGGGGCAAAAATGGCAGGGCAAGTATTGTTTCATCCCTACACAGAAACCCAGTGCAGAAGTCAAGTCACACAATGTGAAAACCATGTAAAACAGTCTATATATCACTGTTTTAATACAATGTGCATCAAGGTGTGACAAATTGTAGTTTTGTTATAACACAGGTCAACAGATCAGAATCATCAGAGATCAGATCTGTGTGTAGTGTTTTCTGCAGGTAGTGTTTGTGATGAAGCTAGTTCTATACTGATCTCAGATCTGTGTGTAGTGTTTCCTGCAGGTACAGTGTTTGTGAT
>JBBPDC010044186.1:0-11670 GCA_037974485.1 Hemigrammopetersius urotaenia
TGTGTGTGTGTGTGAGCATGTGTGTGTGTATGTGTGTGTTTGTGTGTGTTTGTGTGTGTGTGTGTGTGTTTGTGTTGGGGCAGATGGGCAGGGGATGTCGGAGGCTGATTATCCCCTTCTGGATTTCAGAGGTGATCTAATATGAGGTGGAAAGATGAAGGTCAGAGTGATCAAGAGGAACATCTGCCCTGATGTTAATCAGACCAATCATGGATATCAGTCTCGACCCCTAACCTGAAATCTGAACACAGATGTAGATGTTGTTTTGAGACCTTTAAGGGTCACAGTATCACACAGTACAGAAGTTTCAGGCACAGAAGCCTGTTTAGCTGAGCTGTGTGTTTTAAAAGCTCATATTAGAATAAATACAAATAAACTCTTTACAGTAAGTAATGATTTTATGTGTTCGCTTAATCGTTTCCAGACCTCCTCATGGAAGCTTAGTGTTACATTATAGTTCTCCTCAAATACCTCAAATACCCGGGTCAGCTCAATTCACAACACGGCTGGAGGAACCGAGCAGGAACCTGGAACCGAACCTGTTCTTCAAACCGACTCACAAAACAAAAAATAATGAAATTATTTCAAGCTTTTATGTTAACTTGTGTATTTGCTGGCAGAAAGTCACTCACTGATAAATGACTTTAAACAGTTTACACAAGACTTTTGCACAATACTGTAAGATAAACCTTTATTTGTCCTATGGAAGGTGAGTATGTAGGTATGTGATAATATAAATTGCTGTGTGGGTTGAAGACTAGGGCTGCGTCCGAAATCGCATACTACATACTATATAGTATGCGAAAAGCAGTATGCGAGGCGAGTAGTATGTCCGAATTCGTAGTATGGGAAAAACAGTAGGTGAGAAGAACCCAGATGACCTACTGCTTCCGGCCGAATTCTGTAGTAGACATTCGTAGACAGCGGGAGAGGCGGAGTCACATTCGAAAAATGGCGGAAAACGGAGACGCGGCTCTTTTCAAGTGTAAGTTCCTTAAAGAAAACGTTAAACTACACGTTCATTGGGGTTAAATTACACTTGTGAGTAAATGCCCTCTGTAAAGGTAAACAATAACGCGCTGTTGTGACGACACACGACACGTGACAACATCAACACAGTGGATGTAGTACGTCCCAATTCCACTCATACTGCCCTCATTCATACTATATAGAACGTTCTATTTTAACGGTAGAGCAGTACTTACTAATTCAAATGTAGTACCTAGTATGTAGTATGCGATTTCGGACGCAGCTTAGGTGAATAGACAGGTGGATCAGTGAATAGATAGAACAGTAAGTAAGCAGGTAGGTACAGGACAGATTGGTAGTTGATTATAACTGTGCATCACTGAACAAAAAAACTGTAAAGGCTTTAAAACATGCTTTACATTAAAATTACATTTATGGCATTTAACTGGGGACTTCCATTCCCTACCTACAGGGGGCAGTCTCCCTAGAGCAACTTGGGGTTAAGGGTTTTGCTCTAGAACCCAGTGGTGGTATACTGAAGGTAGGATTCGAACCCATGACCTCTTGGTCACCACCACCTCCATAGCTGTGCTCTCATGTGCGGGCGTTCATGCATCTCAGGTGTTGCAATATATCCATGTTTGCAACAAAATAAGTGCAATTCTTGGAAGGTTTTAGTCACTTTTACAGTTTTACAGAAAGTAATTTGCAGTTTTGCACCCTAAACCACATCAGCCCCTCCTTAATGAACAGCTGGATATGGTTTGAATGGGGTGAGATGTATTCCTAGAATAGATTTGGGTGACTATTTACTTTCTACTGTTAGCAGCGTTAGTCTTGTACCTCAAAATGTCAAATAAAAATGTACTCCAAACATGTCCTCGTGATCCACCGCACATGGGAACAGTGGAATTGTCCCTTTCATCTGGGGTAATTAGCAGCCAGGTAATTATCAGTCACTGGCTTGATCGAGGTTAATAAGTGAACAGCAAGGGCAGTACAGTGTTTAATGGCACAGTAGCTGATTACTAACTTCCTTACGTTGACCTTAAAATGAGTAAAACTGTGGGTTTAGAAAGATGTGATGCGTGAATGGAGCTGAATATTTAATGACGTCATTAAAGGAGCACATGAACGTTACAGAAACGCATTGTTCTCATCGAGATAAACACAGGATAATGGAAAAGCGGCGCATATTCCGATCATTTCATTCTTACACTGGTGTCGCTATTAAAATACGGTCATTTCCGGGTCATGTTTCATTTCTCAGACAGTAAACCAGCGCCGTCTTTGATACTGGACTCTGAATAAGCGAGACACGTAGCATTAAACTGATGGAATAATGGAAAATGTCAAGTGTAAATATGTCATTAATTAGTTCCATTACTCTTCAGATACCGCGTTACATCGCCATCCGGGCGACTCAACGTTCGCTCGGCAATAAAGCAACGACCTTGTGAGGTGATCGCCGGCGTTCGCCGGCTCTGTGACCCACATGGACGTTTCATCTCGCGACGTTTATTGCGTCATATGTAATACAGTTTCTAACTGGGAGATGGAAGGGATATGCTTTATGGGGCTCAATGCGTTCGGCAATGCGGTTTAATAGAGCGCTCAGTCACTTTCTCATGCGAGGTAATTACACCCAATGTGCCCCCTGGAGCGCGCTAACTGCGGCACGGATGTTAGGTAGATTAGGATTATGGCGGCATCACCCGGGCTGCACTGGCACAGAGGTGAGTCGGGAGCCACCCCTGGTAACCAGGTAAAGCTCAGAGGTGCAGCTGACAAGGGATAATCTGGTTTGGATGAGGCTCTGTGGCACTTGATCAGTTTAACCCTCTAGAGCCCACAGCGTCCCCCGCTGGCCGCTCTGTATTTCACTGTAATTGTTTGGACTTCAGTCTAGCATAGACGACACTGATTACCCTCTCCAGAGTGTGGTGAATGAACTGAGAAGCACTTTTAGACCCAGACTCACCAGCATAAAGTGCTGAATGATCTTTCCTCCCCACTGCCATCAGGCTCTACATCTCCCTGTAACACATCCACACAATAGGTTGCAATAGTTTCTTGGTGTGTAGTTGTGTGTCATTATGTTATTTTTGGTATGTTGTGCAATAGTTTACAATGTGAAATACTGTGCAATGTTCTTATCAGGTGCTAAAACATCATTTTGTGCAATATCTCATGTGCAATATGCCTACCATGTGTATCATGTGACGTTTTCTAAATGTGTGCTAAATCACGTTTTATTACCTAATATTATTACTGATCTCCTCTAAGTGCAATAACTTACTCCAAACCTCCATCTGTGTCAGTAGATTTCACTCAACAGTGTTGTTTATATATAGTATTTATTCCCAGCATTTCTATATTTACAGTAATCCCCCAGTTTTACACGGATCAGGGGTCGCAGATTCAGTGATGTGGGGTTTTTTTGAGAACCAAACTCATAGTTTTATACGGAAATCACCGCAATAACGCGCAAACTGCAAATATCCTCCACCTTTTGTTGATTTTTTTGGGGCAATAAATATATTTTTTCTGGATGTTTTCACACAGGGAGACTCAGGGCAGGCTGTAGTCGACATGGAAGCACTGTTTTCGAATTCCACACCAGGGTTGAGCCCCCCGTGGTCCAAGCGCGATTTCTCCGCAGTGTATGCACTCAGACCATTCAGACTCCACAGTTCTGTAGATCTCCAGGAGACCTTTTCAACGAGCCCTCATTTGTATTATGAGAGTAGATCAGGGGTTATTCCCCGAAAACCGTTCACCTCACCGCGGTGTCCCAATACTTTTGTTCCGAGTTGCAGATGTAGGCGGGGAATTACGTGTTCTGGGAGCAGATTTGGGGGCAGGTTTAGGGTTTACACTATAAAAATAGGCATTTTTAGGCATTTCTTTCTTACCAAATCACAACAATGCGGTTTTTTTTACTATACACAGATGCTCTTGGAACATACAGTATATATACTGTATAATGTATGTCATACGGTTTTTTCTACAGATTTTTATTTCGATTTTATTTAGACTATACATTTTTTTATCTACATCGTTAAGTGATGCGTTTTCATGAGTTTAACTGCTTTGTAGAACGCTGAGAAGTTCATATTGCTAACAAAAAAATTTGTACAGATTTGTACAGATTCCAGATAAACCAATTATCTGTTATCTTCATCCGTTTATCTCCTTCCCTTAGCTCTGTGAGGCTAAATGAGTGCCTGAGGCTTTTTTTTAACTGAATTTCATTCACCGGTTTAAACTACAGCCAAACAAACGAATTTCACGAATTTGATGATGTATCTTTCTGTGAATGTTTCTTAAAAAATGATGCTTCTTTCTTTAAAAACAATTTATGTTGGGGGGGTTCTATAAGCTAGAACTGCCACTGACAGGAACCTGGTTCCTATTCTGTGCATGATACAGAATAGCGACACGACCTCAGAGGTCTATTACTTTATCTGTCTGGATTTTTGAATTGTAGCACCCACCCTTCCCCCATCCCACGAAGATCTGAAGCGTCTCTCCTCCTACTTTTAAACATTTTCCAAAGCTGAGCTAAGGTGGAGTTTCCTGAAACTAGTGTTTTTGTTACCTATTGATGATGTAGTAATGCAACACTGAAAATGATCGCCTAGTTCTGCCTAATAAAAACATAAAAATCTCTTTCGATTTAATATTTATTAAGGCGGCTGGTGGCCTAGCGGTTAGGGAGTTCGCCCCTGTATTTAGAAGGGCGTGGGTTTGAATCCCAGGACCCCTAGTGGCACCACTGAGCTGACCTTGAGCAAGGTGTCGTCCCCACACACTGCTCTCTGGGCTCTTAAATGCAGGGAAGAATTTCTTGCTGGTCACACTGTGTGCTCACGTATGACAGAATGGTCGTTTTTCAGACTTATATCAAAAACTCTTTCAGCCCTGAGCGCTCGGCATTACGAGGGACGCAAAACGATCCTCGCTCATCACTGGTGATGCAATAGATTCTTTATATCAATGAGGATCCTGTCCGAGCTGCTGTCCAGGCGTCACTCTGATGTCTGTTGTGCTGTGAAGGTGTTTCTCCCACGGCTGAAGCTCTGCTGAGCGCGGCGGGGGCGGAGGTGTTCCTGCTGGAGGAGTGGAGCGGTGGGCTAGAGCGATGCGAGCAGACGCTGGCGCTGGCGGAGCCTCAATCGATGGGCCAAAGCCGAGGCAGGCTGTTTCCAGCTCACACCGCACAAGGACTGAAGTGGGCGGGACAGAGAGGAGGCCAAATAACCCTTAAACACGTAAAAAAACAAACAAACAAACAAGAAAAAAAAACCCCACAAACACAGCGACCGGCCGGGGTTGGTAATTGAGGCTTCGCCGGGTCGAGATGAATTATGCATGCGTGAGTCAGACTAAAAGGCCGGCTGGAGCGAAGGAGAGAGGCTGGAAAGAGGGAGCGAGTAAAAGTGCCAGAGAGAATAAACGAGTGTCAGGTTTTCTAACCTCACCCTGGGGATTCAAGCTCGGGGACGAGAGGAACTTACACAACGTTGGGCACCGTGCCCTTTTCCTCCTTCTCTCTCTCTCTCTCTCTCCTTCCAGACTCATCTTTTTCCTCGCAGTCTTTCCTCTCCACATCAAAACGCCCTCTCCCTCTCATCTGGCCTTTTCCTCCTCCTTCTGTCTCCCCTCACTTCTCTCGCAAACTTCCTCCCGTCTGGGTTCAGGCTGCAGACTCCTGACTCCTGAGCGTCTCCTTCCTTTATTTATTTATTTACCTTCCTACTTACTCACTTCTATACTTAGTGCTACTGTATCTGTTAGTACGAGAAACAAAAATGCAACAGCAAAGACAGTAATAATGAGTTTAACATGAAAAAGATGTATATTATTTATCCATAAAAGACGTTATACACCTGACTTTGTGTTTGATTTGAGGAAGTGTACTGATATAGTTCCCGATTCTGAGTAAAGGGAAATGGTTTTCTCGGTAAATTTCCAAAGAGACGGAGATTTTTTCGTCAGCAGGAGATGCGGATGTGACGCTTCGGCTGTAGCATCTGAAGAAATTCGTTGTTGTACATAATGATCAGGGTCAGTCTGTCAAACCAGTTCAACCCTTGATAGTCAATCCTGTTAGAAGCAATTGCCTGTCAACAACAACAATAACGAACCTGTCTTATAGTCTCTTTCCTCATGCTTGGTGTTATATGGGCAGTGAGAAGCTAAAAATGAAACAATTTTACACTAATATTGGGGTCAGTTACTGTCAGCCAAACAGAGGGTTTGGACCCCATGCGAGGGTCCATGGCTCTATTTAGAGAGCGTTTTTTACAGCAATGTTTATTTTCTGCCTTTGGACACGCTCGTATTCCATTAGACAGATGTGAACTTCTCTCCTAAACCCTATTACAGAATGGGCCCGAGCCCATCGCGCCGAATTACACTCCCGCTGTCACTACACACTGCTCCATTGTGTGAATTATAATCTGTTTTTCAGCCACTGCTACACTGACCTGCCTCAGAATAGCCCGACTTCCTTATGACTCCTACACTTTTATGAAGATTATTGTGTGTGTGTGTGTGTGTGTGTGTGTGTGTGTATTGCATCTTGACAATGTTCGCTCCTGTAAGGGTAGTCTGTGAAATTAATGATATTCTCACTCTGTGTGTACGGATGCTGGATGCTGGCACAGCACACACAGGGCCTTGTTGCTGCCGCCATATGGGACCACAACGCATCTGAATTTCATGTCCAGTGCATAACAGGTGTTGGTACGCGAGCACAGGACCACCCACTAATTGCATTAGGAAGCACAACAGAATAGTAGTAGTGTAACAATTCACCAAATGCTGCATTTGATTTGATACAATACAGTGTTTTTTAAAATGGGGGTTTAATAAAGTATCTACCCATCTATCTGTCTATCTATCCATCTATCCATCCATCCATCCATCCATCCGTCTCTCTCTATCCATCCATCCATCCATCCATCCATCTCTCTATCTATCTCTCTCTCTATATATCCATCGATCCATCTATCTATCCATCCGTCCATCCATCCATCCATCCATCCATCGCTCTATCTATCCATCCGTCCATCCATCCATCCATCGCTCTATCTATCTATCTTTCCGTCCATCCTTCCATCCATCCATCTATCTCTCTATCTTTCTATCCATCGATCCATCGATCCTTCTATCCATCTATCCATCCATCCATTTATCCATCCATCCATCCATCCATCGATCCATCTATCTATCTATCTCTCTATCTTTCTATCCATCGATCCATCCATTCATCCATCTATCCATCTATCCATCTATCCATCCATCCAAAACAAACCTTTATTAGTCCCACAGTGGGAAATTTGCATTGCTACAGCAGAAAGTGGAGCAAAACAATCGATTATACAACACAAGATAAAAGAAACTAATATTAATAACTAATACAACTAATACTAAAAATAAATATAGACATTTGTATGTGTATGTAAATATATGTGTATATATAATCTGTATGTACTAATATGTATGTACCAGGGGTGCTCCGATCAGGATTTTTGCCACTGATACCAAGTACCGTTTTTTTGTCACGGTGATCAGCCGATACTAATGCCGATTCTGATGCTTCACGTTTATCTAACTGATATGAAAGCTCTCTGATCACCATTAACTTTTTTTCAGATAAAGTAACAGAGGCTGGTGGTCAACGCACATAAATCCCATTATTTTCACGGTTATATCCTTCGCTTTCTTGCTGTCTGGTGTGTACAGTTCGTGTTTGGCTGAGTGAGAGGCGCATTATTAGTTACCGTTGCCTTTTTTGCAGCTGCCAGTTTATCGTATTCGCCATACGACTCGCGGCGGCTCGTTCTTAAGTCCTGAATGAGGTTCGCTGTATGAAATGTTTTGGACAGTGCGCCTCCACGAGAGATTTCTCTAGAACATAAACGGCAAATAGTGAATTTTTCATCGTTTCTCGAAACGTCGTAGTAATTCCACACCGGCGATGACGTGACTGTGGCGCCAAAACATTTACATCCCACTCCTCGTGTGCACCCTCACGCATTAACGTCATCAACTGTGATCGGTTCCTAAGATCGGCCAAGTTTAACGAGCACCGATTGAGTCATAAAATATGATTATCGGCCGATACCGATCTTCGGCCGATTGATCGGAGCATCACTAGTATGTACATGCTCATATATATGAACACTGTCCATATTTATACAGGTACCCATTAGTTAATAGTGTAACAAGACAAATTGCACATTGCTCACAGCAATATTTTTTTACCATAAAAATTCACCTGTTGCACCAGAAATTAACACAAAAATTGCACATGATGCACCAGAATATTGCACACAAGAGATAAATATTGCACACACAAACTTGATCTTATCAGTGGAATAATGTGCCTAATGTTAATATGCTGAAGTTTCCACTTTCAGTATTTCAAATTTTTTATTTTATGAAAGTCCAATAAAGCAGGCAAGCAACAAGCTCATAAACTAGTCGCGCTATAAAATGACATGTTTTGATAAAAATCCATCATGTTAAATCCCTACAGAATAGTGAGGCTGTTAAAAAGCTTAAAAAACAAGAAAGTTCAGTGAAGAAGAGATAGAGGTGTTGGAGGCACAGCTTAAAAATGAATAGGTTTGTGGAGTTATGCAATTTCTTTGTCATGCAGAACTATGTTCTCCATCAGTTTGACAAAACTGTCAAAAAATCCCCTATAAATCCATCCAAAGCAGCTCCAGTTTTTCAAAACTTCCTCCCACCTTCACGACACATCAACAGAAAGGGGTTTTCTTGTCTTTAAACTGAGAAATCTCACTGCAGAGGCGAATTCTGCTGTGGGTGAGCAGGTTTACAACAGAGTACCCCTACAGTTAATGTAGTTTTTTCCCCACTAAAGCATTCCTTAATTCTCCTCCAAGTTAAAACATTTTTAAGAGGCAGAAACAACTGCTTTTTTGTTAATATTTAAAAATGTATAAATAAAGAAACAGCTTGCTTTACTTTTTGCTTTTTTTGAAGGATTATACAACAATACTTCAAACAATGCTTCAAAAGTTTAGCCACAAATTTGCTTAAAATGTTACATTTCTGTTTTTATTGCAGTTTTTCTCCTACTTTAAACATCAGGTCCCTCTCACTTGTTAGGACTGCCCATGTTTCGTAATGCTACTTTTGGTACTTGGGAGTATGAATGCAGGGGCATCAGAAGCATTTTTAATGTGAGGGGCGGGGTTTGGGCGTTGGTCGGAGTTTGGGCGTGGGGCGGGGTTTGGGGTGGAGGCAGTGTTTGGATGGGGGCGGCATTACTGTGTGTGTGTTTGGAAACCCCTGTTGAATCTTGAATCTTTCGTGGAATAATCCATTCCACTTATTCAATAGTAGATTACACCTCCGCTGGAAATCCGCTCCAACTCACCGCGTACAAGAGAAGTGAATCCTCAGTGCCAGTGATGGGAATAACGGTGCTATAAATAAACAGCGTTACTAACGGCAATACTTTTTTCAGTAACAAGTAAACGAATTCCTGTTTCCCCGTTACACCGCCGTTACCGTTACACCGCCGTTATCGTTACGGTCAATAAAATGCTCGTAACTATAACTGAGAACACTGAAGCGGTTTTCATGCGAGCAGCGTCTCTCTCAGCCATAGCACCTCTCTTTCTGTGTGTGTGTGTGTGTGTGTGTGTGTGTGTGTGTGTGTGTGTTCAGGGCCGGGGCGGGACACAGAACCAGTGATGATGATTGGTGTGTCTGTAAACGTGGTGTAACTGAGAACGCGGTGATTGGCTTAGATTGAGTACATTTCCATTGTTTACCAATCAGAGGCAGAGCAGTGTGGGTGTTCACACACACACACACACGGTCAGTCGCACACACACCAACATCCAGGAGTCACAACGACGGCAAGTTCAAGTTCAAAGGTAGCTTTTGCGAACTGGAAGTTTAAGCACTACTCTTCCCTCGCTGAGGTGAACGGCAGAAAAGCTGAATTTGATATCTGTCTCTGACGTTGTCCCACAACAACATTAAAATAGTGTAGATCAGTGTACAATGTTTTATATCTATTTTATAGTTATATTAAATTAGATTTTTTTTAAGGTAACGCAATAGTTACTTTGCCTGGTAATCAGTTACTTTTATAATGATGTAACTCTGTTACTAAC
Organism: Hemigrammopetersius urotaenia; assembly: GCA_037974485.1. Classification (NCBI taxonomy): domain Eukaryota; kingdom Metazoa; phylum Chordata; class Actinopteri; order Characiformes; family Alestidae; genus Hemigrammopetersius; species Hemigrammopetersius urotaenia. The sequence goes on from JBBPDC010044186.1 coordinate 10,137, forward strand.
TCAGTTACTATTTGTGAGAAGTAACTAGTAACTAGAACTAATTACATTTATAAAGGTACGTGCCCAACACTGCTCAGTGCACAGACAGGCTGCTGGGATTTCCAGTGGTGCGTGTTCTCGTATCGATGAAGTGGAGTGGATTCTTTTGCGAAAGATTCAAGATTCATGATTCAACAGCGTTGGGAGAACTAATTATTTATGTTAAATGTGTGTGTGTGGGGGGGGGGGGGGGGGTTTCGAATGGCTCATTGTGAAACCTGATCCAGATCGAATGACGGTGACGCCCATGTATGAATGCTATCACTGAGAGCTAGTTATGGTTTTATTACTATTACTGTTGCTTCACTGGATGTTTATGTAGTCTGACAGTAAAATAATAATATTATAATAATAATAGTAATATAGTAATATTATGACATATATCTGTCATTATCTATTGTATAACCATACAGCCCTGTACAGTTATTGTATATTGTATTGTGACTGTATAGAAAAACTAGAAAATATGGTGAATGTGTGCTCAGTACAGCAATCTGCTGTAATAACGGTTCACTGATGAAATACTATATAATGAAGTATTTTCGTCTTGTTTGACAAATACGCCAGCAGAACACAAAGGAATGCTTTTGGACAGAATGGTGCAAACATACATCTCCGGACATCTGTCCCTCAACCTATTATATTCATTTACACCCTCGCTCTGTCGTCTCCCCACATCTGCACTCCTGAGCCCGTTCCAGGTCTCATTTAGCTAATTGCGTCACATTCAGCTGCTGTTTGAAAAATTAAACCATCAATACCTTAGTGCCTTGGACAGAGCGCTCGGTTCCCAGAGGCACTAAAAAAATCATTAGAATGAAATAAAGTCAATAAAGTGTTTGATTACGATAAAAGTGGATGGATTGGCTGGTTGGGTGCACAGCATGGAGGGCAAATGGCTCTTGGCTAGAACCGACGATTGCCTGATTGAAGCTCAGGACTGGCCGTACAACATTATGGCTGCAGTGTTCTGTCTGTTTATCAAGCTGAACAAACTGAGCAATATGAAAGTAACAAAGGCTTAATCTACTAAATAACCATGAAATTATTAGAAATCATTTTAAAAACACCCTAAAACCAGTTTTGGGTATCATAACAACGGCTCAGCCAACAGTGCCATTACCATAACTCTCCTCCTGGCTCTCACCCATTTGGACAAAAAGGACACTTATGGCAGAACGCAAGACGTCAGTTCAGCTTCAACACCACCATTCCTCAGTGTCTGACTGAGACTGCTGGGTCTGAACATCTCTCTCTGCAGGACTTCCTCTGAATCAACAACCCGGAGGCTTCTGCTTTTCATGCTGCTGCTCCACAAGTGCACTGCTCAAACTAGGGCTGGGCGATTTGGCCTAAAATCAAAATCTCGATTAATTGAACATTTTAACTCGATTTCGATTAATGAAAGATTATTTTATTTTATTTATTTATTTTGCCCTCATAGTTCACTGACGAGTTGCTCAGTCGTCTCAGTGTTTGAGCTCTCCGTGCTCGA
>JBBPDC010044207.1:0-11670 GCA_037974485.1 Hemigrammopetersius urotaenia
ATCTGGTCCTGCTGCTTTCCTGGTGTTCACTCTCCTGAAGGCTCTTCTCACATCATGCTCGGAGATGATGAATGCATGTCTTCTTGTCTCCAGCCATTAGCACTGCTAGTGTTGTTAGCATTGCTAGCACCATTTGCATTGCTGGCTGCAGCTTCGAAGCGAGCGTAAAAGGTGTTCAGCTCATCTGCCAGAAACACGTCCGCATTCGTCATACCGGTTGTTGGTGCTTTATAGTCAGTTATTGTCCTTAGTCCCTGCCACAGGCTCCTAGAGTAATTTTGTTGGAGCTGTGACTCTAATTTCCTCCCGTAGCACTGCTTTGCCTCCTTTACCGCTTTCTGAGCGTTGTATGATGCAGCTTTGTATGAGGTCACCTGTCGCAAGTCCCGCGTTAAAGGCAGCGGTGTGTGATCTCAGAGCGTCGCGAATGGTCTTATCCACCCACGGTTTCTGATTGGGAAACATTCTGATGGTCGTTTTTTGTACGATATCATCTGTTAGTTTCCCGATGAATCCCACAACCGCTTCTGTAAACACGCTGATGTCCTCAGAGCTGCGTTGGAACATGTCCCAGTCTGCGCCGTCCAGTGCGTCCTGTAGAGTGGCCATCGATTGGTCGGTCCAGCGCGTGACCTCCCTCTGAACCAGAGCTTCCTGCTTGAGCCTTTGTTTATATTTTGGCATGAGGAAGATGGCGGCATGGTCAGATTTCCCAAACAATGGGTTCAGCCATGTTTCGGTGAAGCAGAGGAGATTGCAGTCCCGATTGTCTCTCTGGAACTTTATCCTGGCTCTGAGGTCATCACGCTTGTTTTCCAGTGCCTGGACATTGGCAAGCAGGATGCTAGGCAGAGGTGTGCGGTGCGCACAGGCTCTCAGCCTGTTCCTGACGCCGGCTCGTTTCCCCCGGGGCCACCGCTTCGGGACGCGTCCTTTGTTCTCCCTCAGGATCTCACTCGGCCAGCTGGGGTCCAGGTGAGACTGAGGTTGACCAAATGTCACAGCACCCCCTCCCTATGACCGGCTTCTAGGGAGGAGCAATCCCCCTTCCCCCTCGAAGCCGCATGAGGGTGACCTCTCAAACGACTTTTCTCCTCAGGGATGTAGCCTTCCCAGTCAATTAAATACTGGAGGCCCCCTCGGCATCTTCGAGAGTCCAAGAGTTCTTTAACCAGGTACGCTGGTGCTCCCTCTATCTCTATAGCTGAGAGGAAAATGGGATCAATTTCTCCATTATCCAATGCTCCCGTCATTGTATCTTTGAGACAGGATTCTTGAAACAGGAGTTTTCCAATATGCTGGTAATCGTAACTCATTGGTAACAGGGTTAATTTGCCTGACAATTAGAGAAGGGCCTACATTGGTAAGAGACAATTCTATCTCCTGCCTGGTATATAGGCGCCTCCTTCCAGGGTCTACCGACCCACCATCCCAGGGACAGAGCGGGGGTTGATATCCCAGTACACACTCAAAGGGCATTAGGCAGGTCGCAGAGTGACGCAACGTGTTCTGTGCGTATTCCACCCAACCGAGGAACTCTGCCCAGCGGTGCTGCTGCCCATGGCAGTATGCCTGGAGGAAATGGCTTAGTTCCTGAACCGACCGTTCAGCCTGACTGTTCGATTCATCTCGACATGCCAGCTCAAATTGTATGTCATGGCTTAACCCTTTGCTATAGACTGCAAAGAGCAGAATCATTTCAGCCACTTTCTGCAGTGAGAATCCATAACTTCACAGCGTACTCCGGTACTATTTCATTTCCTTGTCTTAACTGTAGCAGTCGTGCACTGCTGGTTTTGCCATGGTCGGGTAGTCGAATACTGCCTTTAACTCCTCTCTGAAGTCAAAGTACTCTGGCGCTTGTGTGCCCCCTTTTGCCCACACCGCGGTAGTCCAATCTAGAGCTCGTCCTGTCATTCTTTGGGTCATTGGTGATGCTTTCTGCTGGGGGATCAGTTCAGGGTACTCTGCAAAGTACAAATCACAGGTAAGTAGGAAATTTCTACATGTAGCTGGGTCTCTGCCATACCTCTCTGGGAATGAGGCATGTTTAGGTGCCTTAAAGAGGCGTGGGGATTGTATTGCTGTTACCAGCTGTCTCACCACTTCTTGTTGAAGCTGGGATTCCTTTGAGGGTAGAGGAACCGCTGCTGCGTCAAAGTGTAGGGCGTGGTCATCTGTCAATCTTTAATAGATTCTTCAACAGATCTCAGGACAAGCTTACGACATTCAAATACAAAACTCATGAAAGCTGAGAACTAGTGAGTCTCCGAGGACCTTCACTCCAAGTACACAATAACGAAACTCAAACATGGAATTCTTGGAGGACCTTCAATCAGAGGAGGCCCTTATGGTTAACTCAAAATACACAGTCCTGGAGCCTCTCAACTCGGAGCACTTTTCATGTGACCTGAACAGATGCTCCTCTTTGCGTGAAGCTGGAGCTCTTGGAGTAACGCCTGTAATGATTACAGAAAGAGAGGAGGAGCGAGAAGGGAGAACGCACACAAATCCAAGTTAGAACCCCACGTTTAGCTGACACTTATCAGCACACCCTTGATCCTCTCCTTGTTTCTTGTCTCTTTGCAAAATGGACAGATCATTTCTTCTTTCCACAGCCAAGCTCTCAGCACCTACTAGAGCGATACAGTTTCTTTTCAGAGTCCACAGCAAATGCCAGAGTGATACAGTTTCTTTTCGGAGTTCTAGAACCAAGTGTGGGATCAAAGATTCTGATCCATGCAAACGGATCGCCATCGCCCACATGGTCTCTAACGACCCCCAAGAATCTCGCACCCTCTTGCCCCTACCTTTACTTTCAAAGGAACAATACCTTCTGTTTGGGAGGAACAGAGATAACACCTCTCTCCCCCACAAGGACACTTGCGGTCACCAAATGGTCAAAAGATCAAAGGCAAAGCCTTAATTGCTCTCCAGTTCACAGGTCCACAGCTAAGAGATACCCCCCCCCCCCACACACACACACAAAACACACTGAATGCCAGTAAGAGAACAAAGATGCACAGAAATTTCATTGTTTGCAACTAGAGAAACTGAATTTCTGAACATGCATAAAGTTGGGACTTGCTTATTCTGATATTGAGAGGTTTGGTTTGCATAATTATGGCTATACATAGACTGTGTTTGTAAGTCAAGCCACAATCTGTAGAGCATGTTTAGTGTCTGTGTGAACCTCTAATCGCGGCCAGATCAAAATGACAAGTCTAAATACTGAGCCATCAGTTGTTCTAAAGTTGTGTTCTTTATGCTGCGGCCCAAACAATTTCTTATCAAAAGAAAAAAGAAGGGAGCCACAGAGGTGACCCCCCCAGGTACTCAAGGAAGGGGGTGGGGGTGGTATCTCTGATTGGCCAGCATCTAAAGGATGAGGGGGAGGACCTCGAATCCCCAGAACCAAGGCCTGACTCTCCTCTTCATCTCTTCGGCCCCAAAGATTTACACCCGGGACTCTGCTCCTTCTCCAAGGATCAGTGCATGAGTAAACGTTTTTCCTCATTTTGATGAACTGTGCAAGGGTGGACATACTGCTAAACTGTTCTTCTGTTTAAACACACCCACTCTTTCCACCAATCACACGTCGAGGACAATCATTGATCACTTAGACACATACTCACATGGACATGTCATTAGGTGTCTAGCAACACAGAGCCTGCATTCCTGCAGCTCCTCTACACCTGAGTTGCTTAAGCACCTAACAACCGCACACAATAAACACAGAACACAAAAACTCAGTGGCCAGGCTTAGTGTCTCCTAAAACTACAGCTTGACTTCTTATCGGGTGAGACTCACACTTTGTTGTCTGTTCAAATATTAAATGTTTATCTATGAGAACAGGTAACAGGTGATACTAGTTTGTTAGACACAGTCAGTGCCCTTAATTTGCAGATCAGCCAGAAAATGACATCCATAATTTTGCGTAGGTTCCATTTCTGACTCATCACATTAAACCAACAACATACAATACACGAGAAACACACAGATTATATAAAGAAAAGCAATTCACAAAGTGGTAAGTAGGAATTCACAAAGTGAGAGGTAGTGTAAACAACAATGTGCATGACATGATTATTACATGAGTATATGTATATGAGTATTTGTACAATATAGAATTCTGTGAAAGTGGGTATAATATATATCTGGAGGGACAGAAGAAGCTCTGGCAGAGTAGATGAACATACTGGTCAGCTATTTATAAAAGTGGTGAAATGACTAAAGAACCTGCTCGTAGGTCTGCTAGTCTTGGAAGTGTGTTGTGTCTGATAGAGGGTTGTAATTGAAAAACACAAGGGCTCTGGAGTACCAATGATTTCTTGAGCAATCATTCAACTGTTAACTGCAGTCTGTTCCTGTAATGTTTTGTCACAGGAAAAACAAATATGCAGTCATCCCCCAAAGCATGATGTTTCCACCCCCATGCTTCACAGTAGGGATGGTGTTCTTTGGATGCAACTCCTCCTTCTTTTTCCTCCAAACACAGCGAGTGATGTTTAGACCAAAAAGCTGTATTGACTTTCATGACTTTCTCCCAGGCCTCCTCTGGATCATCCAGATGGTCATTGGCAAACTTCAGATGGGCCTGGACATGTGATGACTTGAGCTGGGAACCTTCCATGCAATGCGGGATTTGAAACCATGAGGGCGTAGTGTTCAGTCACCTTTGAAACCATGGTCCCAGCTCTCTTCATGTCATTGAGCAGCTCCTCCCGTGTAGTTCTGAACTGATTCCTCACCTTTCTTATTGTCAGTGATACCCACGAGGTGAGATCCTGCATGGAGCCCCAGTCCGAGGGAGACCGACAGTCGCATTTAGCCTCTATTTTCTGACATTTGCTCCAACAGTTGATCTATTTTCACCAAGCTGCTTGGCAATTGCCTCGTAGCTCTTTCCAGCCTTGTGGAGACTGCTAGAGGCTAAACACAGCATTCTTACATAAATCCAAGTAAATAAGTTGTGAAAGAAAACAAACCATTTGGCATTTTCAAAACTACCTTTGTTCCCCAAAAGAACCATTGACAGAACCATTCTCAGTTCTTTGAGATGCTTAAAGTGCAGACATATCAACAGTCCATAATTATTTATTTACTATTTATACTTCCGAATATATCAAAACAAAAACAATTTAAAAAACCTTTGTTGAAAATACATACAATATTCAGATGAACCTGCAGATAACCATCTTAAGTGCAAACTAACAGTTAAGGACATGTAGGAACAGCCCTAAAAACCTCTCAAAGACAGAGTGAGACAGAGAGACAGACATATGAAGGGAGAGAGATGGTGAATGGGGAGAGAGAGTTACCTAACTAAACTGAACTACCTAACTCTCAAAGACACAACTGTCTAGTCACTTAAGAACAATTTAACAGTCCAAACCTTTCTTCTCTACTCCCACGACTCACAATAATTATCACCCACAAAGTTTATTTTTCAGTACCTGGACCTTGTTTGAAAGGTGGCGGTAATTCAGAAGTGTACCTCAGGTCAGATGGGTAGCTCAGGTTTACAACATATATGACCGCAAACAGGAGAGCGGTGGTACTGGAAACATCATCAGTGTCCTTGAGGGTGGTGACCCCCTCAACTATGATCCCCTATGACAGTCCGACTTTTCATAGGTGCAAAAGTGTCCAGTAAACTGTATAGTCCATCATTGTAATGTGAGACCAGTTCCTCAGGGGTAGACAAATTGCTTGTTTTTTTATATTCCGGAATGTTGGTTGTTGGTTAAATCTGGTTAAGGAAAGATTTGAATTAAAAGAAATAAGCTTATGGTCCGATATAGGTGTATCAGTTGCAGTACAGTCATACGGTGTACTCCCAGAGCAACAAACCACTCTTTGCAAGAGTATTATTAGTGTTGTCCGCATGAATATTAAAATCACCCAGTAAAATGACAGTAGGGTATTGGACACACAGTAAAGATGAAAAAGAAGACAGCTCATTTAAAAAGTCTATATTAGTTTTTGGTGGTCGAGAAATAAGCGCGAGAATTGTTGGAGTTGAACCATTGATTTGAAGCGCTACAGATTCAAATGACGCAAATGTGGCCAGTGTCACCGGAGTCACTTTATATTCAGCTTTATGAAGTATCGCGAGACCTCCTCCTCTCCCCGAGGACCGTGGCTGCGAGATGTAAACTAATCCAGGCGGACATGTCTGGTTCAACTGAAAAAAGTCATTGGGTTTCTGCCAAGTTTCCACTAAGCATAAAAAGTCAAACTTACGATCCTCCATAAGATCATAAATAACAGGACTCTTGTTAGAAAGTGAACATATATGAAATAATCCAAATACAAGTTTGTCCTTGCAAGATACAGTGGTAGCCGACCTGAGAACACTGTGCTCAAATACTGTGATAAATTTTTTGTTGAGATTTTTTTGTGGATCGGGGGTTAGTGGACCAGAATGAGCATATGGAGTGAGCATCACCATACTTGAACGTCTGACGCGATCCTCTGTGGATGTATCTGGGACGAGGCAGACGAGCGATGTCCTGGTGGAGGTACAGCGATGCCGGGGCTTGGGTAGTATGGGGTCAAAGCTGGAATAGTTCAGCTGATGTGTACTGTAGAATCGATGTCGCTGAATACAGAAGCGGACATCCAGACGAACGTTACCCATACTAAAAGCTTTTGTATCCACATGATATGGACAGAGAAGACTGTAAAAGTAAATAAAATGAAAATAAAGTGACTAAAATCAAGAGATCCGAGAGCAGCGGCAGCCAGAATGCGCCAGCGTTCACTTTCTCTGAGACTTCAACAGTCAGAGCAAAGAGGCTACATAAGCAACAACACCAAAAAAGCTACTACGACAGATTTGCAAAACCCTTCGCTCAACTAAATGAAGGACAGGCAATTTGAGTACAGGTGCAAGGACACTGGAAGCCAGCTGTTATCGTCAGAGCAGCCAACACTGAGAGATCTTAGCATCTGCGTACTGCTGATGGACAGGAGTACAGTCGAAACAAACGTCACCTCTTGGAAACAAAGGAATCTCAGACTGTCAATTCTGACATACCAGTAAAGCATGAAGGTGCTGAACCAACCAGCAATGCACCACACAGTGACTTTATACACACACCTGACCACACCAATGGACTGTCCACATGCATCACTTACAGAACCAGATATGGTCGACAGATAAAGCCCAGAGTCATTCTGGATCTGTGATTGTACAAGGGTGCAGGCGGATCGCTGCCTGTCCAAAAGAAAACTCAATGTTCAGTGTATTCGAAATGTTCAATGCAGTTTACATTCATCTGTAGGTGATAACCTATGCCCATGTGAATACACACAGTATGCAGTGTAGCTCTTGCTGAAGAGTTGGTTAGAGCTCTTGTTGTGAAGATGAACAGCAGTTAATAATAGTTCGTGTTCAAGCTGATTATGCGTGCAGCCCGAATCTCTCACATTTATGTTATCATCAACACTGAGAGCAAAGGTTTTTTCCATTTTCACTTTAATGACCTGATGGTTGCCACACTTGTTGACCTCAGACAGTAGTGCCAACCTCTCTTTCTCAATACTTTCTTTGCTATCTCCAGCTGGATAGTCACCTCGGCTCTCCAGGTTTTCTTAACTTGGTTTGGGCTTGTACGCCGATTTCCTTGTCTACGTTTCAGGGAATTGATGGTCAGTTCAGAGGTGACATTTCAGAGGCATGTGCGACTATTTACCATTTTGTACTTCAAACTGATCTTCCAACCATAGAATCCACAGACAGAACCTTGCTCCTTTAGACAGATTTTGTTCAAACTCAACGTATTCAAGCACTTGTAAGATATGCTTTAAACTTTAATATTTCGGAAGACAAGGCTTCTCAAATGGCCGACTTGAGTTTTGGGCTTGGGCTGAGGGGGGTGCCATTCTTCAGAAATTCCTGATTAGCGTTCATCAACTGCAGCTCTGCTTTATAAGTAAATTCTGGTATAGGGAAGCTTGTTGGCTGGGCTTGAGTTCTTAGTGACGAGGATAATGAAGCCAACTCAGGGGATGACAGTATATCAGAGTCCATAGAAGAAATGGACGCAGAGTCTTCTGAGAGGGTTCTAAGGATCTGAGGTGCACAACCCTCATGTGCACTTGAAATAGTCATTGCAGTAGTTGCTGCCTGTACATTTCTGATCACTGCACTCAGGTGTTTGAGATCTGCCAAGCCCCTTAACCAGCAAGGAGGAGGTGAGCATGGAAGCCTGTCTGGAGCACACTGGAGAAGGAGCCGGCTTCGAGAGATGGAGTCCCTGGTGCACCTCTTGTCCTCTCGCTGGAAACAAGGACACTCCAGAAGAGTATGCAGGACCAGCAAGCCACACTCGCAGCCACCTTGGGCTCCCAAGCAGCCCAAGTCCACAACCGGGTAGCCTAGCCAGCTGCTCCAAGAGGCTACACGGCTGAGTCACATGGCCGAACAACAGAGCCATCTGGATTGGCTCATGGTCGGAGCAAGCATACCTAAAGCCCCAGCTTCATCCAGCTTAAAAACAATCAAGTTGATGCAGAAATTTCTGCATTTCCTTGTTAGTCCGTTTTGATTTGCAGATTTTAGTTTCTGTCTGTAAATCCGTGTGAGGCTATTACAACCCCAAGAGAACCAGTATATAGAGAAAAGAGAAGTGGTACAAGGACCGAGCCCTGAGGTACACCAGTGGACAATCTTCACGGGGCAGACTGGGAGCCTTGCCATGCTACCTGGTACTTCCGGTCATCAAGGTAGGATTCAAACCATTGCCAGGCTGTGCCCGTTATCCCAAGGCTGGAGGGAGTAGCCAAGAGGATCAAATGATTAACTGTATAAAAGGCTGCAGAAAGGTCAAGAAGAATCAAAGCAGAAGACTTGGCTGATCTAGCCGCATGAAGCTCTTCAGAGACTGCTAGGAGTGAGTGCGCAACCTTGAACCTGGACTGGTGAGGATCCTGAAGCCTGTTTTGAGAAAGAAAGATGTTAGGTTGGTTGTAAGCAGCCCGTTCCAGGACTTTTGAAAGGAAGGAGAAAAAAGATACAGGTCTGTAGTTGTTGATATCTGATATCTGAGTCCAGCGTGGGTTTCTTCAGAATCTGTGTGACCACCGCAGACTTGAAAGCAGATGGGACATGACCATTTGTTTGGGAGCCATTGGTGATCATTTATGAACAATGTTTCCATGTTTGGGCTGCACTTTGCACTCTTTATTTCAGTGAAACAAAGGGTGACAGAACCTGCAAAATCATTATATGTCCCGCTGAGGATAAGCGGCTCATTCATTTTGTTGCGGCAAAGAGATTCGCCAAGTGATTTGATACGAGCGCAGTTTGAAATCCTTGCTGTCAACGTTTCACTTCTGCGCTGGTGCATTTCCCCAATACGGTGCATCCGGAAAGTATTCAAAGCACATCACTTTTTCCACATTTTGTTATATAACAGCCTTATTCCAAAATTGATTAAATTAATTTTTTTCATGTGTGGTTTGTAGCAGCATAAAAACCATGACAGAGAGTGTTATACAAAATGTGTAATATGAAATGAGTATTTCAACTGGTTATTAAAGTTTGAGTTTTCCAAGGGAGTAGCGGTGAGGTAGGGGGAGGTGGGTGATGTGGTGTGTGTGTGTGTGGTTTTATGCTTTCAGTTCTGGTTAAGGAGTCTGATGGCCGTAAGGAAGATACTGTTCCCCATTCTAGTAGTGCAGGCCCAGAGGCTACAGTACTTTTTTACCAGACAGGAAGAGGGAGAAGAGAGTGAGCGGGGGGTGTGTGGGGGGTGTGTGAGGGAGAAAAGAGTGTGTGAGGGGTGAGTGGGGTCATCCACAATGCTGGTGGCTTTGCAGATGCAGTGTGTGAGTAAATGTCTGGGACAGAGGAGAGAGAGACTCTGATCTTCTCAGCTGTTCTCACAGCCCTTTGTAGGGTCTTCCGCTCCGAAACACTGCAGTTTCCATACCAGGCTGTGATGCTGTGATGAGGATTGGGGGTGGAAGGTGCGCTCTCCTTAGTCTCCACAGGAAGTAGAGATGCTGCTGGGCCTTCTTGGTGACTGAGCTGGTGTTGAGGTCCACGTGAGGTTCTCCGTGATGTGAACACCAAGGAACTCGGTGCTCTGGACAATCTCCACTGAGGAACCGTCGATGTTGTGCCCTTCTGAAGTTAACAACCATCTCCTTTGTTTTCTCCACATTCAGGGACAGGTTGTTGGCTCTGCACCAGTCACTTAGCCGTTGCACCTCTTCTCTGTACTCCACCTCGGCATTCACCCTGATCAAACCCACCACAGTTGTGTCATCAGCGAACCTGATGATGTGGTTTGAGCTGTGCATTGCGGCAAGTGGAGATGCCTTATAGTTAGTGATGGCCTGGATGCCCTGCCACATGTGCCGTACAATCCCCAGTGTCCTTGAAGGGGCTGTGGATTCTCTGGACGTGGACGGGCTTCACCGCGCTGATGGCCCTGGACAGGTTGGCCCTTGCTGTTCTCAGGGCAGCCTGGTCACCTGATTTGAAGGTGGTGTCTCGGGATCTCAGCAGTGCGCACACCTCTGCAGGCTTCTGGTTGGAATGTGTGGTGATGTTCTTGGAGACTGTGACATTGTCGATGCACTGTAGCCAGTGACCGACACTGTTTACTCCTCCAGGTTGTTAGAGTCCCTGTAGGTTGTAGCCTCCTGTAGGTTGTGAGTCCTACGCACAAAACGGGACCTAAAAGATGCGTACGGCTCTTTATACGCAAACGTTGCGATCTATAGAAAAAAACTTGACGGCAGAATGTGCACAAATGTATGCCAACTTTGACCCATGCGTGCGAACATTTTGGAGAAAGAAAATACGACCGCGGGTGAAGTGGGTGAGAAACAACATGTGCGGCTTCAGTACATAAATAATAATTCCTTGTGCTAGTGTACATACACCGTATATTTTATTTCACCTATTCGGTCTCATATTTGTAATAGTGAATAAATATATAAGGTGTGTGTATATATATATATATATATGTATACCCTTACGAAAATTCACTATGGCTTCCTATGGTTTTAATGCAGTTTTTTGGGTTTTTTTTTAGTAAAAGTAGTGGTACCCCATAGCACTTCATGGTAGCTGTGGTTCTACCATAGTTTTCATAAACATATACCACTTCATAGTTACCCTTCATAGTTATATATATATATATATTTTTATATATATAAAATATCGCCGGAGCTGGGTCTATACTATGCAAGCTATGATGAATTTCACCTTGATATTTCAGTGACTTGTTCGGTTCACGCACGTTTTAAACCTGTCTCGGGTTCTCTGTCGTTAACGCCGTTAACGCCAAGATTACAAACGACTACAAATATATATGTTAGTGGAGGGCCGTTATCGGCGTTAATGTGAGACTCTTATCGCGCGATAAAAAAAATATCTCTGTTAATGTATTCACAGAGTTGTGTTGGGAGCTGGGTCTGTACTACACAAGCGATGATGACTTTCACCTTGATATTAGCGTGGATTTACTGTCTGTGTGTCTCTCTCTCTCTCTCTCTCTCTCTCCCTTTTTTACTCTCTGTCACTCTCCATTACTCTTTCTCTCTGTCTCTCTCTCTCTCTCTCTCTGTGTGTGTCTCTCGTTCCTGACTTCTCCGTATTTAAACCTCGGGTTTATATTTACATGTTCTTTAAGGGTAATGTATTAAAC
>JBBPDC010044217.1:0-11669 GCA_037974485.1 Hemigrammopetersius urotaenia
ACACACACACACACACATATACACACACACACACACACACACACACACACACACATACACACACACACACACACACATATACATATAGGTATTCAAAGAAGTTGTATATGTATATGTACATTTTTTTTTACAAAACACAATTTCCATTATTTCTCAAACGTGTTTTGTTGTTGTAGTTTTTTTTTAACATTTGTTTTTCATGTGAAAATGTGTCTTTCATTGAAATATTTAAAATATTCGTTTTCACATTAAAACACATATTTTAGGCTTTAGATCCAAGCTAAAGCCGAAAAATCTTCTCCAGCCCCCCAGGAAGGAAAGGTCCACAGGAGCTTCAGAGAGTGAAGAAAGGAGCGGCTGTTCTCTGGGATTGGGAAGACATGACCAGAGAACCCAATTAATGAAGAACATGACTCCCATTAGGACCACAGAGGCTCCAGTGAACCCTGCGCCACTGTCAGGTACAGCAAAGCAGCCCCCCCCCCCCAACACATGCACACACATACACATATATTTATGCACAGAGAAAGAGATTAATGGTTCTATTTAAATACTAAATATTGGAATAAAAGTGGTGTATATTTTATTAACATTTTCAGGCTTCTGGCAGGATATCAATAAACATTTAATTGAATAACTTTCTGTTAGGGAGATTTTACAGTCAGACATTTGGTTCCTGTCACCTACACTGTTCAGACTTTCTTCAGAATTTACTGTTTACACCCCAGACACTTCATTTGGCAGGAATCATTCTTTAAACAAATAACTGTTGTCTAACTTCAGTGATGACTGGAGGACTTCAGTCCCTTTCAGAGTTTATGGTCTGTTGGCTCAGACAGGCTTTATATTTCAGAAGTGCCACAGGTCCCACCCACATACTGCCATTTAAAAATGAAATGCAAAGAAATTTAGGGAACCCTTGACTGTTGGGCTACACTTTGAGAATCATGGGTCTCAAGCATGTTTGGATCTTTGCCTGGTGTTTAACTCTCAAATAAAGGCTCCAACAAGTGTTGTCTTGAGCCATAAAACAACGTAGGCAACAGCAATGCCTACAGCAAGGCACTCAAATAAGAAAACAGAATGAAATCAAACAGAAAAAAATAAGTAATTAACAGATTAAATGATATTAAACAAAAATGAGACAAAATTATAAGGAATTATAGGAAATGTGTGTTTACATTCAGCTCTAGATAACACTGAACTTTTGATTCAAAGGTGAATTTCAGACATTAACAGAGGTGGTTCTGAGTGGGTTTGAAGTGAGACACTCCTTTCTGGAGAAAACTCAGAATTGTTCACTGTGGAGGTGAATGAAACCACACATCTCACAGAAAGTTATTCCATCAAATAGTTCTCGTTACACCACCTGATGCCTGAGACATGCAGAGTTTTAAGACTTTGGTCCTGAAAACAAACCCATTCATGGTGGAGGGATACATGCAGGGTGTTGTAAGACCAAATAATCCCCATAGAAAAGTGATTTAGATCAGATTCACTATTTTACATCATCAACATCCATATAAACACTCAGAGACACGCGGAGCTTCACTGGGGGGCGACAGTGAATAAAATGACTGGGTTTGTGTTGGAGACGTCTGGTTCCATTCACCTACAGTGAAATCAAAGTCTCTACAATTAACATCAAAACCCATTCTGGATGGCTGTAAAATTTAGAATTTTTGTCATAGTCCCATTCCTGAGGGTTTTCTGACTGTGTTAAAAGCTTGAGGTATTAATGAGGTTGTGTAGAAAAGAGTGATGATTTAAAGCAGAAGTTTGTCAGACAGGCAGAAGAACAGACATGGTCGGAGCATCTGCAGTGCTGTGTGTTTTTGGCTCATAAGATTCACTTAAAAGTGCATTTCCACTGTAGCCTGAGGTGATGGAGCCCCTTGAAACCAAAACCCAGTGGAGAAAATGCACTCCAGAGGACGGGCGTGCAGAAACGTCGCTAAGTTCCTCTGGACAGCCTCAGGAACTGCCGTTTTTACTTCTAACAGGCCTGGCAGACTCACCGCTGTATGAGACAGCCATGTCATCGGCCTCAGAGCCGGAGCAGAGAGAACACACTCTGCCATTTGTCTCCAGGCGTCTTCTCTGCTTGTTGGAACATAGTGGAGATTTCCAGAAGAAGGCAACTTCTCCAGGACAGCCTGTCCAGCTGCTCACATTGAACCAGTTTGGAGAAAGCATGCTCAGATGTTCTGCATACAGAATGGATCTACAAGCAAATGCTTGAGTCCGCAGGTAAAACGTGGAACACACAGCACTGAACTTGTCGTAAAGAATTTCTGTTGTTTTTATAGTAATACACTGTGTTTGAGCCCGTAAATATATTTTACACATCCTAAAAACATTCCCAATACAGGCATAAAACTCAGAAACAGGAACATTATTGTATGCCCACTACTATTTTAGATCAACATTATTAAAAAGGCAAAAAAATGATATCTGTGATCCAGAGTGATGCATATACTTAGCTTGTGGTAAAGATAGTTAGCATACTAGCCTGTTCACTTACCTGGAACAACCAGGTCCAACAAGTGAATTTCCTTTACTTTTTTACTTTTTTTTGCAGTAGATTTTAACATAAAAACCCTTGTAAGTGTCCTTTTCTGTGTAAGTAAGATAATGCTACTTTCAGCTAGCTATGGGGTTCAGTCTGTACGGAATTTGCTGTGTCATGTTAGCATGTTAACGATGGTTTACTTTCGATTTCCCACACAGTTTAATCCTGAACAGCTCCAGTTTTAGCCAGTTTAAAGGTGTTTTCTTCAGTAAATATTTAAACTTAAAGCCTTAAAGGGACAGGTTTATTGTAGGGAGCTTTTGAAAGATCAACTGTTTGTATTTCCTAACTGATACAATTGGAATTTAAAGTGCTGTTTTTATTCTTCGTTTTCCATTTTTGTGCTACTATTGTAATTTTATATTACTTTTTTTTTTTGCGGATTACTCTTGTAAAATTAGTTTACTACTACATTTACTGTACAAAATACAGTATAGTAAGACATTACTGTACGATTACGGTATGAGAGCTGTTAATTATAGTAACAGTAGGTATTTTTTCTTTTTACAGCTTAAATACATTGTGTTTCACTCCAGCGTGTTTTTATCCTTCAGTTTAGTTCAGTGATTGTGGTGGTGTGGCGTATTTATACATACATGTTTGCTTTAACACAGCACTGGGCATCAGAAAGCTCTTTAAAGAAACTGATCGTTTCTCACTAAACATGCTCCGTCGCCTGAAAGAGTGCAGAAGAGGAGTGAGGAGGGAGAGTTAGGGTTAGAGTTGGGAGAGCTCTCTCTCCGGAGCCGTGAGCCTCCAGCAGCTTTAGATTTCCAGAAAGTGATCAAACGATCGACCCTCGTTCTCCTGCTCGCCGCGGCTGCTCTCGTTTCCTGATCCCGAGGCTGCAGAGCCTGCCCCTGAAACGACCCTGCGCAGGAAATCAGTCCAGCCTGTGGACCACAGGACCAGGGTCTATCTCTCTCTGTCTCTCTCTCTCTCTCTCTCTCTCTCTCTCTCTCTCTCTGTATCTCTCTCTCTCTCTCTCTCACTCTCTCTGTCTCTCTCTGTCGGTCTCTCTCTCCCTCCCCCCCTCTCTCTCTCTCTCTCTCTCTCTGGCCAGTTAAAGGTGATGACCTCCTGGTTAACCTTCTTACATCCTCTCACTTTCCTTTCCTCTGTGTGTCCTAAAGACTCGCCGAAGTCACTCAAAATCTCATCATCATTCTGTTCAACAAATTAATAATTCCCTGAAGAAAATATAGAAACAAAATATAAAAAAACAGCAAGGAGGAGTAAATCACAGAATTCAAACGTGATCAAACTGGAGGAAAGAAAGAATGTAATAAAATGAAAGAAAAAAACACAAATAAAAAATAAAGATGATAAAGTAAGGAAAAGTAATAATGAACAAAAAGAAAAACAAAGCAAAATGATAGAATGAAAGAGAGAAAGATAAAAAGAAAGCAGGTCTGGACTGCTGGACTGTGCTGCTGTCATTGTTGCTGTTACTTTTGTAACTGTTTCTGTTGTTGTTTCTGTTGTGTTTGTTTTTGTTATTGTTGTGTTTGTAATTGTTTATTGTTGCTGTTGTTTCTGTTGTTGTTATAATTGATTATGTT
This sequence comes from Hemigrammopetersius urotaenia, assembly GCA_037974485.1. NCBI lineage: Eukaryota > Metazoa > Chordata > Actinopteri > Characiformes > Alestidae > Hemigrammopetersius > Hemigrammopetersius urotaenia. Next base: position 4,135 of record JBBPDC010044217.1, read on the forward strand.
TTTGTTGATTTTGTTCCTGTAAATGTTTCTGTTGTTGTTTTTGTCATTGTTTGTGTTGCTTTTGCTACTGTAATTGTTTCTGTTATTGTGTTTGTGGAGACACTGAGGGTTAAGTGTCTTGTTGAGAGACACAATGGTAGAAAGTGTGTGTGTGTGTGTGTGGGGGGGGGGGGGGTAACTTTGAACCTGTAACTTTGTGGTTATCGGACTCACATGCAAGTGTTTTACCCACCAAGCTCCTACCACCCTGTTGTTTGTAGTGTTGTTGTTTCTTTTGTTGTGGTTGTTGTTGTTGTTATTGTTTTGTAACAATTGTTTTACAGGTTGTTGATGGTGAATTAGCCACCATGCAAATGTTAAGCTCAAATCAAACAGTTGGATTTCTATAAAACGTTCAGCTTTATATATATGTATATATATATTTTTTATATATATATATAGAGGAAACAACCAGCGACTGGGATTTCTGGGATGTCAGGTGTGAAACTGGGGTGCCCTCTTTACTTCACAGCTCAGGGTTTCTGAGGAATCCCGACAGTTTTCATGGCTAAAGGTTCATTTTTTTCAGGGCGGTTTCAGAACAATTGCTTTTATTTTGCAGAAAAAAACACAGAACCTGACACCCCGCCCCCCCCAACCATCCATCTACTACACCTCACAGACATATATATATATATATATATATATATATATATGTATGTGTGTACATATACATTATTTTACACACTACATATAATATATGTTTATAATAACATTATCAAATGTATGTTAGAACATTAAACTGATGGCTGTCAATCACAGGTACTCATTAGAATACTAGAGCCACGCCCAGTCATTGGTCATTTGTCTTTTTTTCCCTTTAAACTTAATTTTTGTATCAGTGCATCACATTTTTTAAGGTTTTACACTGCGTTACCCGGGACTTTACACCGACCAGTTAATGCGACAACATTTACATTGTACTTATTGTGGTAAAAAGTGAGTTTTGCGCTACAGTATTTAATTAATCTGAGGTGCTGTCCAACACTCTGCGAAGTCCTGCTCTAGACCCTCTAGAAATAAAAACCCCACACACCCCTATAACCCTCAGGAAAAAGTGGTCCACTCTGCTGCTCAGCGTCTGTGAGCTGCTAGGTGAGAGATGAAGATTAGAGCCAAAATAAACGATCTGAACGTGGTTTATACAGTTAATTTGCCTAAAACACTCAGTTGTAACGAGTTTGTCCCGGTGAAGGGCCTGGTGCCGGTCTGGAACGCTCCAGCAGGGCCCTCGCTCCAGCAGGGCTCCGGACCTGAGGTTTGCATTAGAATGTGAGGAGGAAAAGGGAAGGGCAGTAATTAGATTACAGGCCCTGAATGTGGAGATGTGATCCCGGGCGAAAGGGGATGACTCTTCCTCTGAAGGCTTTTCTCTTTCTGCCTCTCGTCGTCCGACATGATGACCAGCTGAGGCTTTGACTGACAGCTGACCACCTCCGGGTCACACGACAGGACAGAGGCGGTCTGGGAAGAACTCCATTCCAAGTTTGTCTCTGAGAACCTTAGGAAGGGGCAGTGTGTGTGTGTATGTGTGTGTGTGTGTGTGTGTAGGGTGGTGGTGGTGGGGAGGGCTGGGTGCCTGTCCTCAGTCTGACCCCACACCAGACCACAAAAGGCTCAGTGAAGCTCCGTCACACAACATGATCTGATGGTCAGAACATGTAAATCTTGTGGAATCAGTTTGTGTGTCGCTCTGGATGCAGCGGATTCACATGAACTGCGACCTTCACTGATATCAGGATGTTTTCTAAAAGGAAAGATGCTGGAGCTCCTTATGGAGTTTATATACAGACTCTCATATATAGACTCAGTTCATTAAAAGTTCTGTATTTAACCATCCATCCCTCCATCCACCCACCCATCCATCCCTCCATTCATCCATTCACTCTCTCTTCCCTCCTGCAAACATTAATCCAAACACCCATCCACCCATCCATCCATCCATCCGCCCATTCATCCATTCACTCTCTCTTCCCTCCTGCAAACATTAATCCAAACACCCATCCACCCATCCATCCATCCATCCGCCCATTCATCCATTCACTCTCTCTTTTTTGCTGCCAAACATTAATCCAAACACCCATCCATCCATCTATAAATTAATTCGTCCATCCGCCCATCCATCCGCCCATCCATCCATTCATCCATTCACTCTCTCTTTTCTGCCGCCAAACATTAATCCATCCATCCATCCACCCATCCCTCCATGCATCCATCCTTCCATTCATCCATTCACTCTCTCTTTTCTGCCGCCAAACATTAATCCAAACACCCATCCATCCATCCATCCATCCATCCATCCATCCATCCATCCATCCATCCATCCATCCATCCATCCATCCATCCATCCATTCACTCACACTTCCATCCTACCAAACATTAACCCAAACACCCATCCATCCATCCATCCATCCATCAATCCATCCATCCATCCATCCATCCATCTATAAATTCATCCATCCATCCATCCATTCACTCACACTTCCATCCTACCAGACAATAAACCAAACACCCATCTGTCCATTCATCCAAATATTCATCTTTCCTCCTATCCAGTTACTTATTTTACACCCACCCATCCTTCCAACCTCTAGACATCTGTCATCCATCCATCCCTACATTCCTTCATCCATTCTTCCATCCTATTAACCTTCCATCCATCCACCTGTCTTTACAAACATCTTTTCAACCATCCGTTAATTCATCCATCCACCCATCTATTCATCCATTTGTCCTGTATATCCTTTATTCAGTAATTTATCCACCCACCCATATGTCCTTCCAAACATCTATCTAAAGACACATCCATCCATCCATCCATCCGTCCGTCTCTCAGCCTGTTCTTATTAATGTGAGTGTGGAGTCTCTGAGGACTGTATGGTATCGTGAGTTTCTGTATGTAAGTCTGACTGACTCTAATCAGTGACAGACTGAAGGACCCTCACTTTTCTGCAGGAATCCATAAACAGGCGCCTCAGCCAAACCATCTGGGTATCAGTTGACCTGCTGCTGTGGACGCACGCCACTGCTAAAAATAAATAATCCCTAAATGTGTTTATAGTGGACGGGGAAGCAGTGGCGGAGCGTCCCTGTGACCTCTGGCTCTGATTAAATTAGATCTTGCTGCACAATGACCATGAAGAAGTTTCTAGAGCACGGATGCTCAGCCATGGGATTTTCATTAGCTGGAGCCCGAGGCCGGGAACCTCTCCTCAGACAGAGCAGAACCTCTGGAGATCTGACTCAAACCCCTAGTCTGGGACCTCCAGCCTGAGGACCCGGCAGCTTCTCCTGCACCTACAACACAGGCATCTTCTGACCAGAACCGACCTCAGCTCTGCCGCTCCTCTAAAGAGCTTTCAGAACGAGAATACTGTCATTATCAGCTACGAAAAAACGAGTCTCCGTTTGTCGCCGTCACTCTTGGCTTGCTCATCAGAGGCATTTAATTCACACGCATTCATACACACACACATTTATTTCATTTTGTGAAGCTGCTTTGTGACAATGACCATTGTTAGAAGCGCTATATAAATAAAATTGAACTGAATTGAATTGTTTTTGTTAAAGCGGAATTTAGCAGCTGCCCACATTTCATTTCCACCTCATACTTACAATCAGTGCTCTGCAGGAATTTTAGGCACAAAATGATAAATAAAAAGCCATAAATCTGGACAAACACTAATATTAAAATGAATATGAAGGTGGTTCATGTCCCACATATTTATGTTATGTTTATCAATTTCACATCTCTCCAGCGTTACTAATAACTACTTTGTATTGTATTTATACATATTCAGAAACTATATTTATTCAGATATAATATATTATATATATATAAAATACACTCAGCTCACTCATTGGGAAAGCTGGTGGCCTAGTGGTTAAGGCATTCGCCCTGCGATCAGAAAGTTCGATTCCCGAGACCGCTAGGCACCTCTGAGGTACCCTGAGCAAGGTACCGTCCCACACACTGCTCCCCGGGGGCCGTGTTCCTGCTGCCCCCTGCTTCACTTGGTGAATGGGTTAAATGCAGAGGAAGTATTTCGTGCTGTTCACACCGTGTGCTGTGGTGTGTTCATGTATGACCGAATTATCACTTTTTCACTCACTATATATATATATATATATGATGCATGATATATGAAAACCTCTGTGTGCTTTCACATATCCTCAATTTTTATTACAAATAATCAATAGCTTTAATGTACAATTTATGTTAAAGCTCTATGTATAATGAATAAGAAAACCAACATAAAAATGTACCTTAACTTTTTGTACTTGCACCATTTAATTTGTTTTATTTTTTTTATCCAAATAATACATTCAGCAGATAAACAGCAGTTGTGTATTAAAATGGGTTTGTGTTGTCTGTGAGAGCGTGTGGTTTCGCACGCGACTGTAAATAACACATACACTCCAGCTGAGCTCTTTCTGACTGGCGTGAGGTCTTTCAGGCTGCTGCTGGATCATGTGAAGCCTCTAAAGCTGCTTCAGAGCTCTGTGAAGGCCGTCCCAGTCTGTGGAAAACAGGGCTGATTGTGGTGGACTCTGTCGAGTCATCAGTGACTCTTCAGCCTCGTATTCAGCCTAATAATAGTCTGAACCGGGGATCGTGGGTGAGTTCACACATGCAGGCTGACGGGACACTCACAATAGAAACTAGACATTAACGACCTGAAACACATTCAGAATCAAGAGTTTAAGAGTTTTCCTGAGTGAAATCAACATCTTTTCCATGCACACTAATAAGGCAATGGTCATATTTGATGTTCATCTGATGCTTTTTAGCTGCGTCCCCTAGTAGCCAAAAACCACAGAATACACTTTTGGCTCCTGAATCCTCTGTCCTGCAGGAGCTGAAGATTTTTAGTTGTCATCAAAAAACATACGACGACAAAATCGAGACTGTGTCTGGTTTTCTAAACTATTAACAGTAAACCATTATTAACTCTCACTGAAACAAGAACACACACACTGGGACCATAAAACACCATTAACTGAGCACCTCCAGTCTACGGTTAAACTGAAACTGTTGTATTTTAAAGTGTTAAGTACAACAAATAAACAACAGCATTGTGCAAGAATATGTTAAAATGACAAACAGAAACAAATTGTTCTGTACGTTTTAGCCTTATTGCAGAAAACCCAACAGAAATCTACAAATCTGAGAGTTTTTATCATTTGTGACTTTGGCAAATGCCAAGAATTTAGACGATTCTCTTATACGACTCTTAAAGCTCCTCCTCAGTCTGTGGGATGTCGGGACTTCGCAGGGCGGCCTGCTTTCACTTACCAGACGTTTGGGATAACATGACGATGGTTTACAAATAGAAATCTAATGAAATAAGTGACGTTTAAGAATCTGCAATGGTCACAGACAGCATTTCAGGTTTAGAGAAGAGCGTGGATATGGGTTACAGAGCCGCTGGGATCTTTAAGCAGGGTTTTTAGGCTTTGGAACCGACTCCGGGACTCATTTTCCAACAGTAGTCCCGCTCCCTGAAGTCTTTCGGGGTCAGAACTGCATTGATCTGTGAGTTTATCAGGTCTCCATTGCTGCTGCAAAGTGAAAAGCCTTATGGTGTGAGGCAGGAAAGATGTTAAACCCCCCCACCTCCCCCATCCACCCACACACAACAAAAAGGCCTTGTTTCGGTTCCAAACCGTACTCCAGTGGAACTGTACTTAACTTAAATGCGTGTTTATCTCTGTGTCAGCTCTGAGAACGTCAAACAAGCCGCTGTGGATGTTTCGGGAGACGAGATCCATAACCAAGTATTGGAGATAACATAGTATAAAGTCTTGGCTGGCTTCGCAAGTCCATTTGAACCTGAGGAGCTGGAACCAGCAGCCAGCGGTGGTGTAAACTGATATTCCATCTTTCCAGCAGCTCCAGTGAGTGTAGGTTTGGTGTTTATAATCCTGGTGAATCTGCTAGATGTGCAGGAGCTGCTCAGCAGGAGGAGAAAAGATCTAAAGAACTAAACCGAGTGAAATGGTGTTTATCCACTACGCTGTCCAACCAAATGCCCCTCAGGATCAGATCTGCAACAACTGTAGCTTTAATATGTCTCTAATAATCTTTTACTGATTATCTATGGTTTCTGTGATTTACATTTAAGGCATTTGTCAGACACTTAAAAGCGACTTCCATTCCCTACCTACAGGGGGCAGTCTCTGCCTGGAGCAACTTGGGGTTAAGGGTCTTGCTCAGGAACCCAGTGGTGGTGCTGAAGGTAGGATTCGAACCCATGACCTCTGCACCACCACCACTCTCATTTATTTTTGGTTCTTTTTGTCTTAAATTTTTATGCTTGCTACTGAATTTTTACTTTTGTGTGTATGATAATAGGCTCCAGAAATAAACTTGACTTGATTGGCTGAGAGGCTCTCTGAGAGCGAATAACTCCCAATAACAGTGGCCTGACCAAATCTCCTTTACCGTCACGCAGCTTTTCTAAGCCTGTAACCAGCAGCTAAAAGGTAAAAACAGGCACAAGAGTTTATTATAATGAATAATTCTGCCAAAAAGAATTAAATACAATAATATCTCAGTAAGAGAGGCAAAGAGAACACCAACAACAAAACCACTTTGATCAAACGGTCTCCAGTGGCAGAGCTTACATCATGGGTTTTGTTGCACCTTAAATACTGCAGTAAAGCCTGCATGAATACTGATATTCCACCTTAAATACTGAAGTAAAACTTGCTTAAATACTGATATTCCACCTTAAACACTGCAGTTATGCTTGCTTAAATACCGATATTCCACCTTAAATTCTGCAGTAAAACTTGCTTAAATACTGATATTCCACCTTAAATGCTGCAGTAAAGCCTGCATGAATACTGATATTCCACCTTAAATACTGATATTCCACCTTAAATGCTGAAGTAAAACTTGCTTAAATACTGATATTCCACCTTAAATGCTGCAGTAAAGCCTGCATTAATACTGATATTCCACCTTAAATACTGCAGTAAAGCCTGCTTAAATACTGATATTCCACCTTAAATGCTGCAGTAAAGCCTGCATGAATACTGATATTCCACCTTAAATACTGCAATAAAGCCAGCATGAATACTAATATTCCACCTTAAATGCTGCAGTAAGGCCTGCTTAAATACTGATATTCCACCTGAAATACTGCAGTTAAGTCAGTTTTAATATGGATGTTTTAAAACGATGGCTAGTTCGTTACTTAAGCAACCGATTACTCAGTTAGGGTGTACTCACACTAGGCATGGTTGCCGTGAACCGGGCCTGAGTACGATTGTCCCCCCTCCCCCTCCCCACTCCCCCTCTGGCACCCGGCACAGAGCCCTCACACTAGTCACACCAGCTGCGCCCGGCACAGAGCACTCACACTAGTCTAACCAACCGCGCCCGGCACAGAGCCCTCACACTAGTCACACCAGCCGCGCCCGGCACAGAGCACTCACACTAGTCTAACCAACCGCGCCCGGCACAGAGCACTCACACTAGTCTAACCAAC
>JBBPDC010044248.1:0-11669 GCA_037974485.1 Hemigrammopetersius urotaenia
GCGGGGGGGAGATAACCGCGAGCAGGACCAGAGAGAGAGAGAGAGAGAGAGAAAGACAGACAGACAAACAGATAGAGAGAGAGAGAGAGAGAGAGAGAGAGAGAGAGAGAGAGAAAGAGAGAGAGGGAGAGGGGGAGAGAGAGAGAGAGATACAGAGAGAGTGAGAGTGTGAGAGAGAGAGATACAGAGAGTGAGAGAGAGAGATAGAGATACAGAGAGAGTGAGAGAGAGATACAGAGTGAGAGAGAGAGAGAGAGATACAGAGTGAGAGAGAGAGAGAGAGATACAGAGAGAGTGAGAGAGAGATACAGAGAGAGTGAAAGAGAGAGAAAGATACAGACAGAGTGAGAGAGAGATACAGAGAGAGTGAGAGAGAGAGATACAGAGAGAGTGAGAGAGAGAGAGATACAGAGAGAGTGAGAGAGATACAGAGAGACAGAGTGAGAGAGATACAGAGAGACAGAGAGAGAGAGATACAGAGAGAAAGAGAGAGAGAGATACAGAGAGAGTGAGAGAGATACAGAGAGACAGAGAGAGAGAGAGATGCACAGAGAGAGAGAGATACAGAGCGAGTGAGAGAGAGGAAGAGAGACAGAGAGAGAGAGGGGGGACAAAGACAGAGAGAGAGAGAGACAGAGTGAGAGAGAGGAAGAGAGACAGAGAGAGAGAGAGAGATACAGAGAGAGTGAGAGAGAGGAAGAGAGACAGAGAGACAGAGATAGATAGAGAGATAGAGAGAGAGATACAGAGAGAGAGAGATACAGAGAAAGGAAGAAAGACAGAGAGAGACAGAGAGAGAGAGAGAGATACAGAGAGAGGAAGAAAGATAGAGAGAGACAGAGAGAGAGAGAGAGACAGAACTAAATCATATGGGCGTGTGTTGTGAAGAACACTAATGAGGTGTTTTCAGATTCTCACTGTTTTCAGAAGCATGTGTTAGAACAGAAGGACAACAACATCTGGATCACTGAGACTGATTCCATGAAGAGATGAGATTAGACTGAAGTGAGAAATTGTAAAGCATTTCTCTTCCACATTTTAATCGGTTGGTCAATGCGTGCATTTGTACACATTTAATGACGGCTGCTACAGTCCAGCGTGGCTCACCATACAGTATTCAGTCAAACCTACTGCAGCAGCTTCTGACCTTTTCTGCACTCTCTCTTTCTTGCTCTGTTTGCGTTTCTGTGTATTCCTGTTCTGCACTTCCATAGCCTTGTGTTGCACCGTGGTGCTGGAGGAACATTTTTACAGAGCTTTTATGTAATGAGTTTTTTATTGATTTTTGGTTGATATTCTGACTCTGTCCATAAAAATGAAACTACCTCATGAATGTGTGACTGTTCATTATTTCCCCCTCTGTATCTTGCTTAATATAAACAGAGACAAACTGTCAGGGAAAAGTCGATTTTCATTTCAGGTCAACTTTTTGAAGTTGGACCAGGAACTAGTCGAGTTCTACTCACTCACCCCTAAGTTATAAAGAGTCTGAACTGTTTTCTGATTGAAGCACAACGCAGGACAACCATTCAGACCAGCGATCATTTACAGTCAGGGTTCAAAAGTAAAAAAAACAGCCTATTTAATGATATGGTACAGGATGTAGAGCTCATATAAATGTATGTAAATGTTGTAAGTGGACCTCAGGGAGAAAACTGTAGAATTCGAGGCCTTTAAATCAATTCTGTCCTGGTTCAGTCACTCGCCTTATAGTCAGGCGTCTCTCTGGAGGCCCTTTTAATGCTTCTTCTGAATCTCCTCTGCATTTCTGAATCAGTAGAGGAGCTGTGAACCAGGCTCTGACGGCGGCTCTGGCCCGGTTTTGCATGAATATTCAAGCCAAATCGCTTCTGAAGTCCTTGAAAGTCTGTCCCAACAGCACTGCGTGGAGAATGTCAGCTGTTAGGGCCTGAGGCATCAGATCATTAATCATAACGAGTTTCATCTTAATCAGTTCTCCGGCGGACAATAACCGTGTGAGCAGTTTTATAAACGCTGAAACCCAGCCGGTCAGTCGGCGCTGGGCTTTCTAAGGGTCACATGCTCATCGTTAGGTGACAGTAATGATTTTCCGGCATTAATGAATCTCCCCCACCAAAGGAAGGTGAAACGCTCTGTTCCAGCTGAATGGAGCGAGACTCAAAGTTTAATCATTTCCTCGCGTGATCGGCTTCACGATATCCAAACTGGAAAAAAACAAAGAGAACTGTGGTTGCCGTGATCACTCTCAGAAGAAGAAACGCTTGTTTTCATGAACACACTGGTCGTCACTGTTGTGGGATTATGTCAGTGATCGTGTGTGTGTGTGTGTGTGTGTGTGTGATGTATTGTCCCCTCTATGCTGTAAGAGTGTGTTGTAGGATGGGATGTGTATCTCTCTGGTGCTACAAATGCACTTAAGCCTGAATTCACACCAAAGTTTGAATCTTTTTGGTCTGAATTTTTTATAAAGTTTGAATTTTTTATCTTTTTTTCCCCCCTTGGTTGCAAATGCAAACCCAAGGAGACATTTATACGAATTTGACAATGATGTAAGCAGTGCTTTGCTCTCATGTTCACCTCCATTGGAAAATACACCCAATGTACAACTATTAACGAAAATATACAAACACATTCACTATCCCATCACTTTTTTGCTCCGAACATACAACTGAATTATCCCAACTTTTTCAAACTTCGAAATCCAGGGGCGCAAAACTACTCACTTTTTGGGGACGATGCAACCCCCGACCCCCAAACTCACCCCCTCTCGCACACGCATCGCTGGTCATAACATCTACTGCCAGTGGCCAGGCCCTCCATTTCTTAAATCTTTTAAACAACATATTTACAGCAGAGTAATCATTTAAAAGCACAAGAACAGTTTTAAAACATAAATGCCAATGATATTTTTTCTGTCCCTGTTTCTCTGTTTTGGCGCCCCACCTGCCCCACCGCCCATATGCACCGCATAAACTGCATACCCCATTTTTGCGCCACTGTCTTAATCAAAGCAATTAAAACAAACCATACTGTGTTTCAAGACTGAGCAGAAACTAGATCAGCATTAGTTCACTGCTCTAGTTCAGGACTGAGGCACTGCTGCTCTTTCATGTTCACTGATATCCCGGACTATATATCCAGCTAAACCTGCTAACATGAGTGTTTTTCACTGTTTGTACCTTGTTTTATTTGTGTTTATATGCGGTATACCTGCATTAGGTTTCTGAAAACCATGATGCACATGATATTTGACAATAAAGGGACTGTACTGTGATGACCCTGATCTTGCAGCACATTTAGCTTTTCCAGTCTCTCTCAGTCCGGTAACTCCGTTCTCTCCCCCGCTTTTGTTACAGTGATATTTTATTATTTATAGTCTTGTTTGAGCTTTTGTGTTTTCTCTGTTTCTTAATCCGTGTAATGAAAACTGAACCCAGAGAACTTGTTAGTGATGTCCTGGATCACCTTAACGCAACTCCCAGTGTTACATTTCAGTCTGAGATTTCTATGACTCTAACAAATGTATCTCTATCTTCAGCCCAAACAGACAGTAGAGCTTGTACAGTCCCAGACCCAGTTGTTAATTTGTATTTTCAGTCTTGCGGCCAGTAAAGCCCTGCCGTCGGAGAGCTCGGGTCACTTTATCTGTAATGGAAAAACATTTGCTCGGGGTGCGACATGGTTCCTAGTGCCAGAGGAAACGTGCCATTAGGTGCCTGAGTGTTGTTCCTATCATCGTGAAATCATGAATGGGATATTCAGTGATGCCACAGAGCAGAAATAAATGTTCTCCCTCCAACGGTGCTGCGCTAGCATCAGAAAAAATAAAATATTTTTTTAAATAACGCAGTTGCCCACATGTTAACCTTCACTCTGCCAATTTGGACATATTGTATGACAGGGGGTCCTAGAAACTGGGTACAACTGGACATTACACAATTGGAAACAAACTGGGGGAAAGTCGCTTTTGCTTTCAGGACATGACTCTTTGGAAACCTATTTTTTAATGAAGACCCTTGAAGTTAAAAGAACCTCCACTTCATACCCCACACTCTTCACATCTCTTTTTTTAAACAAACATTGTTCTTCAGGAATCCAAAAGTGGTTCTTCTGACACATCATTCAGAGAACCCTTTCTAGAACCGCTTTTTTAAAAATACATTTTGATGTAATTTATCGCAATAATATCTTTATGTTTATATAATGGCATAATCTGTGGCAAGGCCTTAGTTGACAGAAGCCCAGTTTTTGTTTTTCTTATGATCAGCTGTTTGAGAAGACTACAGACCAGTGTGTGGTTTGGGCCATATGGAGACTTGATATGTTCGTAAGCATGAAGACGCTCCATCGCCCGACGCAGCTTGGCCTACATACGGCATGGTTACCATGGCGATTTCACACCTGGATTCAGACTGAGAAAGAAACTGAGGTGGAAATCAGACTCTGTGGCTCAGGGCTTCCCTACCCACCAGCATCCAGCTTCCGAGACAGGAACTACTTAACCAGTGCCTGAATAGTGTCTCCTATTATCCAGAGCAGAGTATAAATCTCCATCAGGGCGGAGTCTGAATCGTCTTTTAACCAAAGCAGAGTAATGATCATCTATTATTTACTGACGAGGACGTATCTACTATTAATCAGTAGAGAGAAGGAGTCTCCTAATAGTCTGTATGAAGAAGGCATCTCATATTAATCAGTGTGTAGGAGGAATTTTCTATTAGCTATTGTACACTGTAATGGAAATTAGAGCTCAGTGTCTGTCTTCTTTCCCACCAGCATACAGGCACGGTGGCTCCTGGCCAGCAGCCACTCCTATTAGCCAGAGCTTATGAATCCGCAAATAGCCGGCGTGGAGCATGCATCTTATTTTAATCAGCGCCGGGTACGAGCCTCGCTGAGTGCCTTCACTTTTTACACCCATTATAGCAACCTACTCAATTCAGTCTGGAGTGTAGAACACTAGACAGCAGACTCCGCCCCAAGGCAACTTTCAGGAAATGCACCTGCAGATACTAAACGAGGAATATGAGGATGACTATCAGAAGAACTCCTCAAAAGCATAAGGCAGAACTCCTGAGAGAAACAAAGACTCACGAATAAAATTTTCCCTAAGATTATAAGGAAGAACCATTGAGAGAAATCAAGACTCAAAAGAACTCTTTCTCCTCTGGCAGGATCAGGTAGGGAATAAGAGTCCCCCATCATTCACTGTGGCTCTTCAATCCAGCACAGGGAACGCATTTATTAGTTAACGACTAACGACTTCAATACAGTGTATGGAAATACAAAACCATATTACCAAAACACCCATCCAAGGGTCCCTCTATCATGTTAAGAGAGAGAGACTCCCCCAAACAGTCACTGTAATGTATAATTAGAGCTCTGTAGAATTAAAACTAGGGGTGTAGCGGTACACAGATGTCACGGTTCAGTATGTACCTCAGTTTTGGGGTCACGATTCGGTACGGTTCACGATACAGCAAAGTTAAGCAACAAAGTTGGTTTGTTTTTGTTTATTTTAAATAAACAGCAGTGTATTAACCAGTAAACACACACTCTCTTATATATTCGTGTATGTGTAAGTGTTACGCCAGTAGATGGCACTATTGCACCAAACTACAACCCAGGTTTATGATTTACTTGCGCTTTTTGGTCCCTCTGTGACTCCGTATTACTTCAATTACGTCTTCTTCGTCGTACCATGTATTCTCCGAAAGACATCATGTACTGAACCGTGACCCATGTACCGTGACGGTTCGGTACGAATACATGTACCGTTACAGCCCTAATTAAAACACTGACCAATTGTGTTAGGACTGTCTGAATAGTATTTGACAGGCTTCAAACATTTGCTGGAGGGCTCAAATTCTCTCTCAAAATCAACCATTGCATTTAATTAATAACCATATTTTAAATATTTAAAATATATTTTAAATATAAAAAGTTAATGCAGTTCAACATATATCCAGTAGGCGACAGCCACTTATTCCAAAGTAATGGTCAGCTGAAGCCCTGCTGCTGGAGCGCTGGATGTTGTTATAAAGGTCGTGATTTTAGCCTCCAATTCAAATCCATCTTGAGTCACATAGATGCTAAAGGTGTAACAAACAGAAGGACTGTTTTATATAGATAGTTTGGAGCTACACTGCCTATTCTGAACACAGGGAGGAAGACCATGGAAAGAGCATCAAAAACCCCGTTCACTGCCACAATTGTTTCCCAGTTAAAGATACAGAAGACACAAGCGACGAGTGTAAATAATTTACTCCGTTTTTTTACGTTGCCATATAGTAACAGTCACCGTCACTTTGAGACTTTGGTGAAGAAGCGTATAGTTTAGGCTGCAAAAGGTCTTACTGCAAAAAACACAAAGCTTCAAAATACTAAAGACTGAGATGTACACCAACATAAATAAATGCTTACTGATCAGTCGTCCAATGATTCAGGCAAGCCTGAAATTAGTTTCAGAATACGTTATACGTTTTAATAGAAAATTGTCAAAGAACCTTTTACTGTCTCATACAGAACCACTGCTGGGCCCCAATACATGGTCTACAATAAAAACTGTGATAAAAAAATTCAGTTTTTTTTTTAAATAAGAAAACAACAACGTTTTTATCCAAATACCATGAATCGAATAAAGTGTTACCGCGAAAGTTAAAGCCCCAAATTCGTTTCCAAATTTGTTATACTCGCAAAGAATAGAAAGTGTGCACTAAAAGTAGCAGAAAAGCCATTCATTTGCCCTGTGGAGGATGTGCTGACGCGTTTCTACTGTCATCCACTGTTCGGGGGGGCAAGACCGCATGTGTTAATGCAACAAAATGTCCATTAGCTGTAAACAGTGAATACAACTCTCCCTTCACTTCTGAAGCTCACATCTCATCTCCTATTAGTCACACCAGAGCATGAAAGACCCTGCAGCTAATGAAAGAGGTCAGGGGTAAACGGCCACAGCTGACAGACCACTGACACATTAGATAATTGCTGCAAAATGCTGGCTCAAAAAATCCTCCGGAACAAGAACAAGTCTTACACACACACACACACACAGCGAACACACATCTTCAGACGCCCACAGAGCCGACAGGAAGGGCAGGATCCTACTATCCGAATCCGGAAAGCAACTCTTCAGCAGGACACTTGGAGGATTAGGGTTAATGTAATTATGCTGCAACCCCGTGGCCCACAGATGTGTAATGTGTTCTAATCCCGTCATTGTGTTGTAGGGGATCTACATGGTCTTAGCAGCTCGCTGTACTTGTTCAGGCAGTTTCCTTTAATCGTTTGATCCGAGCACAAAGCCACGAGACGCACGCATTCTTCTTCTTCTCGAGCGCTCAAACCAGGTCTTCAGGGAAAAACTGGAATTACGAAGCTGTTTTAATATTTCGCATGATTTAGCCAATAAAATCAGATTATTTCTCTATAAGAACAATAATACAGGACTGAAACGCTGCACTGTGCAGTAAATCACCACGGCCGCCGGTGTGCTGCTGGAGAACTACGAGCTTCATGATTACGGGAAAATCATGCTGTTGATTTGAGCACCAGGCAAACTCAAAAGACGTTTGTTCTTTAGGAGGCATTTTAACCGCTTCAGATTTTTGGTGAAGGTAGTGGATCCATGTAGAACCGTGAAGAAATAAATGCTTGTTAAAATGTTCTTTTCAATGCTCTTCAAATAACATTGTAAATATGGTTCTATAGCACCAGAAAAGGTTCCACCCCACAAGTCAAAGAACCTTTTATTGTCTTATTCAGTCCACCAGTACATGGTCTACTATTAAAACCGGCCCAGTTATTCTTGAGTGACGAACGTGTAATATTTGTGTCATAAACGGTTGTGCCATATCGTCTCTTTTATTTGATTCTTATTTCATTAAACAATTAAATCACGATTTTGATTTCATCACAGTATTTAAATTAAAATCGTAACTATAGATTTTTTTTTACTATTTTGCAAGTTACTGAACAGTAGAACCAAGTTTTTTGTTGGTTGAGAGCTGTTTCTATAAGGCCGGCATTAAGCGGACTAGCAAATATGCGATATGGCTGAGGAAAGAAACAATTAAGAGCAGAGAACCACAATAGATACTACGATTTCTCTGCTTTGGCAGGTCGTCAGCACATCGATCGTCGTCACGATCTCGTACCGTTGTATTGCCCACCCCTAGTTAGAGGTGTTGTGCTATTTAGCACAATAAATCCAGTGTAATTATGGTGCTATATGTTGGTACAACATTATATATATTATTTTTGAAACCTACATTTATAGTTTGTGTGGTTTTATGCACCAAAAAAAGTCCTAATTCCTTTTTTTACAATCCCTTTATCCCTTAGAATTAAACAGGCTATTATTGTTACTGTGCCTTGAAGACAAATGTATGTAAATGAGTTTTATATCTTATAACTATGGGTGGGAGGGGCGTACACTGAACAGATGCCCTAGACTGAATAGACTGCTGTGGATTTTGTGACATCACAAAAGAACATGAATTCAAAACAGGCTGCTTTTGTAGCTTCATTTCTAAATGTGGACCAAATTACACATTTTAAAATATCAACCCACAAATGCAAGGACAGTTCAGTTTTCTATGAGATGAGCCCTTTAACTTGTAGAGAGAGGGTTCAGTGTGATGCTCACTCTACCATTTAGCGATATCCTTTGTGCCTGGACGCCTTCGGGACACCCAGTGCTTCTTAATAACAACAAACACCATCACCACCACCACCACCCCCATCACCATCACCACACATTTTGGAGCGGTGCAGTCATGCAAACAGTGTTCAAACCAAGCCAATACATTCTCTGTCACAAATCATTCGGGTTCATCATCCTCTATAAGATAAATGATGACAGGCGTTGGAAAAAAATTGCAGTTATAAGAGAGCAAATTGTGTCTGTTCTAGAGTAAAGCATCGTTTTGCTCTGCTCCGTTCACAGCTGCCCCAAATACAGTAATCTGCAGACTCTGGAGAACAAATGCTCTGAAGCATGAACAGTGCTGAGAGGAAAAAAGAGCCACTCTCTGGGAGTCTTGATAAAACAGCAATCTACTTCCACACCACATCAGGGTGGTCTCAGAGGGGACGGGGACGGGGACGGGGACGCGGCGACAACTTCAGACACGAACGGATCTGCTGCTGCTGAACGGAAATCTTCAGTGACCTTGACACGCGACGTGGATCCGGACACGGACTCTGAATATAAATTCAGTGTTTACGCCCGTGACCTCTTTTCGTCCGCGCCTCAGACCCCCACCTCACACTTTAAGAGATTCTTCTTTCACGAACGCCACGTGCCGAAGCGAACCACGCGATTCCCCCTTCAAACAGAATCCAGAGCCAAAACTGGGACAGGCGAGGCACGAGGGACCCACTCTGTTTCATCAATGAAAACCTCCACTAGAGCCGCACACGTCAGACCAGAACGGAGTCGGTCGCTCCAGCAGAGCCGAGGAAAAGAGCGATACTAATAAAAAAAAAATAGATCAGAATCTACAGGACCGTACCTTTCAGACAGAGATGGGTGTCGTCACCTTTCTCTCCTTCAGTCTTGTTTTCTCTGAAGCTTGGCTTGGCCTGCGCAGCGGAGCTTATGTGTGTGTGTGTGTGTGTGTGAGAGAGAGAGAGAGAGGGAGAGAGAGGGAGAGAGAGGGTGAGTGAGTGAGAGAGCAAGAGAATGAGGAGGGGAGAGGGAGTATGAGTGGAAAAGTGAAAGAGGGAGAGAGGAGAGGGAGAGAAGAGAATGAATGAGTGCAGAAACAGAATGAGAAAGAGAGGTGTGAGGGAGATGGAGAGACAGACAGAAAGAGAGAAGTGAGGAGAGGAAGAGAAAGGAAGAAGAGAGAGAGAAAAAACAGAGGGAGAATGAGCGTGGAAAAGGAGCAGAAGGGGATGAAGAAAATGAAAGAAAGAAGGTGAGAAGAGAGGAGAGAGAGAGAGAAAGACAGGAAGAGCAGAAAGAGACAAAGTGAGAGAGAGAGAGTAAAGAGAGGGAAAGAAAGAGAACAAAAAGTGAGTGTTGAAGAGAAACAGACAGAGATAAAGAAAGGGAGGGAAGGGGAATGTGTGTATAAGAGGACGGGAAGAGAAAGGAAGAGGAAAGGAGCAGGTGAAAGAATGAATGGGGGGAAGAGAGGAGAGAGAGAGAGAGAACACAAGGGCAAGCGAGAAACAGAATCAGAAAAAGCCCCAAAAAAAAGTGTATGGATTGCAAATGTGTGCCAGAGCCTAAGTGAGTGTGTGTGCGCGCGTGTGTGTGTGTGTTTGTGTATAAGTGAGGCTGACTGCACAGCTCAGCACAAACAGTAATGAAGTGATGGCCTTGGTGGGACCAGAGCCCCAGAGCCCCAGTAAATCACCTCACACTGTAAACTGGCACTCCAGAGTCAGACTGACTCCGGCACCATCAGCCTCTGCCTGATGGATCTCCCAGCCGGGATCTCAGTTTAGACTGTGACTGTTTGGGCAGATCCAGGTTAAAAGAAGCCTTCTTTATGCTCTTAGGCAGATCAGCAGTGATTAGCACAAAACACATTGAGTGATTAGTAAGCAATAGAAATCCTTAAGAAAGATGTCCAAGAATAGCAGCTGTCCAGGGTTCTGACAGGCAGCGGCCGCATTCAGAGATCATGATGCTGATGCCCTCTGTGGCGGGGAGTGGCCTCACTCTCTCTGGGCAGGTAGGAAGGCAAGGGTGGGCTGGGTAGTTAGATAGGAAAGGTAGCGAAGGGTTGGGTGGGTTAAGAAGGGTACAGCGGGTTGGGCCAGGCGGAAGAGCAGTGTGGGGTTGGCGATAGATCCAGCATGTCTCAGCCAAGATTCTGCCAGCAGTGTTGAATGCAGTAATCTCACTGCTCCCAAACCATACCCAGTTTCCTTACACAAGTCCGGCACAAGTGGAAGTGAAGCGGAGGTTCATGCCATCGCTGAATTTCCTCCCGTTACAGTGATACACCAGCCCAGAGTGAACAGAATTACGTGAATATGAAGGGGGTTCATTTCCAGCTTCTACTTCTGTAACAGTTCAATCTCAGTCTCTCTTTTCTTGGCGCATTTCTCCATTATTCCAGAAAGAAATGTCTCCAATATCCACACTGTTATTGTACCTCTGAGCTGCTGACATTCTGCACACAGCAGCATACACTCGCCACAACTACGGGACTCTCACAATGCCACTTTAAACCCACACTGCAGAATTTTGCACTAGGCATTCTATTAATACTTGTAAATACTAAACACTCGTTAATAATGTTGTTTTCTTATTCTTGTATCTATATTCTACTTTTCCATAAATAAATATATATATATATATATATATATATATATATATTAGTGGTGGTCCGTTATCTGCGTTAACGTGCGACTCTTATCGCGCAATAAAAAAATATCGCCGTTAATCTATTCACAAAGTTATGATGCTATGTGAATAGCATATATAACAAGCTATGATGACTTTCACCTTGATATTTTAGAGCGGATTTACTCTCTCTCTCTCTCTGTGGCGCTCTCTCTGGTTCGTGACTTTTCCGGATCGCGCCAGTTTTAAACCGCTCTCTGTTTCTCTCTCTCTCTCCGTTTCTCTCTCTCTCTCCCTCTCGTTTGTGACTTTTCCGTATTTAAACCTCGGGTTTATATTTACATGTTCTTTAAGGGTAATGTATTAAACTGAGTTCCAAATG
>JBBPDC010044258.1:0-11668 GCA_037974485.1 Hemigrammopetersius urotaenia
TATATATATAAAAATAAAAATACTGATGGAGAATTAAAACTCAAGTTTTGATGGTCATATTTATATCTTTGGATGAAATGAAATGCTGCTTGTGAAGTCTGTAGTGAAATGGTCTGATAAAGAGCCTCTCCCGAGTCCTCATGTTTCATGGAATGTGGAGCTCCAGGCTTATCCATCACTCCCGCTGAAGGACGGACACCTCTTATACAGCCTCGGGTGTCCCATCAAACTTCTGCTCTGTGCTGCTCTTTATGGTCCTATCTAATGGGCTGTCAGATGTCGGGAGCAGGCCGGCACATAGCGCCAGACACTCCTGGGTCGGCTCGGGAGAAAAGGAGAGTGTTATTTGAGACGATGGCTACACATCAGAGCAGGAGCAGGAACGAGCGTAAACTAATACGGGGCTGCTGAAAGAGAAGGGTTTCAGACATCTCCGAGGCTGAATGAACTTCGATTAGAGGAATACAAAGGAAGGGTAATGGAGTCAAACGACATGCTTGTAAACATTTACGCTGGGTGTGAGTAGAATGATTTGAAAATTTTGAGTAGTTCTTGCAATAGAGAACAGGAAGACCTGTGTTTGTTTTATGGGCTGAAACGTTGCTCGAGGTAAACTGCCCTTTTTGTCCTTCCGCACATTTTTAAAGACTGCATGCACAGAATACAAAAACTTTTCATTTGTATTTTAGATACTTCTGACCCACAGTGTGAACAGCTTTTACCGTAACCTAAAGGATGTCACATGGTGACCCTGGAGAAAACCTACCCTACATTTTCTAACCGCATGAGCCAGATAAAGATCACCAGGTTGTGTTTAGACGATTGCACGCAAATTGCTGTACATTTTTAGAGTGAGTTGCACGTCTGTTTCTTCCTCCGTAAAACAGCCCTAACCCACTTTCAATTAGTACTCAAGCTGAGTAAATACAACATCTGTTAATGGATCACTTATTTGGATGCAAATCAGTGATTTAGGCAGCTGGTATTGTGGTGCTTAGGGAGTTGCCCCTGTGATTGGATGGCTGTGGGTTCGACTCCCAAGACTGCTAGTGGCACCACTCAGGTAACCTTGCGCAAGGTATCATGCCCACACACTGCTCCCCGGGTGCCATTGTCAGCTGCACACTGCTTCACTTAGTGAATGAGTTAAATGCTCAACAGTTTCCTCCAGGATCAACAAAGCATTCATAAAATCTAAAATGTGGAAACTTGTATTCTTTGAAAATGTACAGTGGGGTCTGGTGAAATATCTTCCGGTCCTCTTCTAAAAGCATAGTGGTTTTTGACCGTGGAATGCCTCTTCTCAAATTTGTCAGAAGCACTTACATCAGCGTGCCAGGTCATATGACTGGCAGGTCCACCTTCATATTTAATGCCTGATGAAGTGCTTCATGGTCATTCAAACCCCTTTTCATTTTGAATTGGCTGGCGACGACACAACTGCCACGAGCGATCGGCTTATCTTTAAGCTTGTGCTAACAACTCAGTTAACAAGTACTAATTTATATGGGTTATTTGGTGGTGTTGACCTCATTTCATCCCTGTAAGCTAAACTTTGTTTTTTTCCCCTATGCTGACACACACAGTTTAACCCAGAAGAGGCTTGACTAGTGGAATTCCTGTATCGGGTGTGTGTTGGTTCTGATACTGATATTGTTTCGGTGTTGGTGCAGATATTGTTACTTAAATACGCTATTGACATCAGCTATAGAGAATACTGATAGCAGTGTTTGAACAATTTCCTCCGGGATAAATAAAGTTCTCTGATTTCTGATTCTGATTCTGATTTGAGAAATGAAAAAATGCTTCTGAGCAAGAGATGGTGGGATAATGATGGACTTTAGCCTAGAGACCGTCTTTAGCGTATTAGCTTGCTATCCATGCCTTGTAATTCTACTGCAGTGCTGCAGGTCAGCTGGCTCAGGTGATGCTGTGATTTCAAGGCCCAAGAATTTGCAGCACAGTAGCTGCTGCTGATACAAATGGCCACAGATTACTGTAATATTTACCAAATTCCTTGACTATCTTATTGTGTTGTTCAGTAATTAGAATTTACTTATGTTGACAAGTATGGTCCTTTTAAGACTGAAGGGACATTTCAGAAAAATAAGCCATTGTCAGCTCTGAAAAGTAAGCTTTCTTAAGCACTGACCATAATTTTATTTGGAAACGTATTATTCTATATTTTTTAATTCAAGCTCATTACTGCGTATGTATTTTTTGATGGAAGTTATGTCAATGAATATAGAACAGAACAAGGAAAGTTGATCATATAATCGGATTTTATAGACACTATGTTTGCTTCCAGTTAAGTTCCACATTGGTAACAAAATACTACCACTGACCTTTCAAAGCTTTAAATAGGCTTGTCCCACAGCAACACCTGCCAATCATGCTTTGATTAGAAGGTGCAGGATCTGCTTGAACCCCTAGGCTGTGAAAATATGAACGTGGAGCTTCATCCCCCAGGAAACTGCCATTTGATGGACTTTTTGAGGCTTGCTTTCCCTCTTAGGACCAGCAAAATTTGCATACCCTGTGCTGTATCTGCTATGCATGAGCAAGGCAAAGGAAAGAAAGACTGATCAGTTAATAATATCTTGGACAGTATGTCATTGATGTCATGCTTTTGCTTAAGGAACCTGCAGAATGTGAGATTAGGTTTATTGCTAGCCACACCGTGGTTCTGATTAACTTAAAATATCAAGTTTGATGTATGTAGACTCTACTGAATTGCAGACACAAGTCAATATCATTCATCAGCGCTGTTTTCCCCCTGAGGGATTGCCACCTTATCGTGGTCAGGGGGCTTGCGTGCCTCAGTGACCCTAAAAGCTACACCAGCAGAAGCTTAGCCTTCACGTGAGACACCCAGGTTGGACAGATCTTAGGGTAGAGGCCTGACAAAATGCTAAATACATGATGATCGAGAGCACCCCCACCCCACCCCTTTCCCACCTCTGTCGCCTAGAACCGGCCTTGATGTGAAGCAATGTAGAAAATCGATGGGATGCATCTAGATGCATCATGCATCACGATATCGAATCGAATTGTTGACATGATAGTCGGAATCGAATCAGGAGACCAGTGAATGTTCACACCTCTATTGTACCATCTCTAAATGTTTGAAGCAACACATGAGCTATTAAACATGGAGAAGAAACAACCCATCCATGAGAATGCATCTTAAATACTTTTTAAAAAATCTCTAAATCTGCTCAAGTGATAACCAATAGTATGTTCCTCAAAATCACAGGACTTCACCAGCAGCATGGTTATCCAAGGTGACAAATTGCACTATTTTATCAATTCCACTCCTGTTGTTTTGCCTCTTGATGCTTAACATGAAAAGTGATTACAAAGTCTTCTCAGTACACATCAGGAAATAGAGTCTATGTGGCTAACAGGTTCTGCTGATCTGCTCAGAAGGTTTGAATGTGTGGTTACAGCTACTACATTTTTGAAAAACAAGATTTGAAAAAAGACGCTTGCGAGCAATCAGCTGACTACAGCTTTGTGAAAAGTAAAAGGGGACAAACAGCATTTTAATAACATTTTCTCTTCCGTTTTCCCCCCTCGCCTTCAGACCTGTATTTAGGCCTAAACTCAGTCTTGGTTTAATGTCTGTCAAAATGGTGGCTTGTTGTTTGCAAACTCCTATGGGTGTACTGTAAGTGCATTTGTGTGAGTGGAATGGAAAGAATGGCAGGTTTGGAAAAAAGGTTTGGATAAAAACTGATTTCAGAAGCAAATAGTTTGAGTGATATGAGCTGAAGAGACATGTATGGTGGTTTCCCTGGCTTTTTTCGTCAACAGGAAAGTACAGGCTTTTGCGCAGTCTGTCTTTCTTATTCCATGTTAAGCTCTCTGATGCAATCTGCTTACACCCTGTTAGCCACTCGGTTCAACATAGGTTCACTTAATTAGATCTGTCTGCCTGTCTGTTTGAAACCTTGCATGGAGAAAGAGAAGTGGTGGTGTAGTGGGTAGGATACTTGCCTCTAGACCAAGAGGTCATGGGTTCGAATCCTACCTTTAGCACACCACCAATGGGTTCCTGAGCAAGACCCTTAACCCCAAGTTGCTCCAGGGAGAGACTGCCCCCTGTAGGTAGGGAATGGAAGTCACTTTGGATAAAAGCGTCTGATAAATGCCGTAAATGTAAATGTAAGTGCAATAGTCCTGCTGTTATACCGAGGGGGATGTCGTAGCAGAATTTAATCGTTGTACCTTGCATACGGTGGTTGCAGTGGGACGTGCAGAAGTTTTCTGCATTTGTTGCAATAAGAAGCATGTTTGTGTTACATTTTCTCACACATTCGAAGTAAAGCCTTAGCAAGTCATCCATCTGTTCTTAAGCTGATTCCTTAAGCAAAAAAGAACAGGTAAACATGCTGTGCAGGTGGATTTCCAGGATGGTCACATTAAAACCCGGTGCCACGTGACTTTTTCTGTTTGTTTTCATATCATTGGTTTACCTTGGGTCAACATTCAATGACAAATGGATCCGTTTATTTATTCCAGAATGACTTGGAAAATGTGACGTGTTTGTACAGCATAGTTCTGATCGTTGAACTTATAAATAAAAAAGTTAACATAAATTAAAATTAAATGGAATTAACCAAAATACATGGACTAGAGTATACAATAGGGCCAAAAGTATTGGGAAGTCTGACCATAACACCAACAGAGACTTTAATAACTGCATGCAAATACATAGACTTTAATATGGAGTTTGTCCCCCTTTTGCAGCTATAACAGCTTCCACACTTCTTGGAAGGCTTTCCATAAGATTTTAGAGTTTCTGTGGGAATTTGTGGCCAGTCGTTTTTTGTAGAGCATTTATGAGGTTAGGCACCGATGTTGGCCTGGCTCGGGATCTGAGGTCAAGGTCTGGATGGGGCTGAGGTCCAGGCTCTGTGGGCCAGTCAAGTTCTTCCAGACAGAACTCATTCAGCCATGTCTTTATAGAGCTTGCTTTCTGTCACAGTCATGCTGGAATACAAAAGGTTCTTCCCCAAACTGTGTCCACTAAGTTGGAAGTATGCCGTTGTCCATAATGTCTTGATATGCTGAAGCATTAAGATAAAGCCGGTGAAAAACAGGTGTGCCCTAATACTTTTGTCCATATAAGTGTATGTACCTTTTATAATCCAGCGTCCTTGACAAGAGTAATTTTGTTTTCTTTGCAGGATGGCTCTGGTATTTGTTCAGTTTTAAAAACTGCTGCCATAGATGTTTTGGTGTGTTCGAAGGGACGCTTTGTTTGCATCCTGCAAATCAAGCAGGATGTTGCTCAGTGGGTAGGATACTTGCCTCCGGACCAAGAGGTCATGGGTTCGAATCCTACTTTCAGCACCACCATTGGGCAAGACCCTTAACCCCAAGTTGCTCCAGGGAGACTGTCCCTGTAGTTAGTAAATGAATGTCGCATTGGATAAAAGCATCTGATAAAAGCTGTAAATGTAAATGCTTTCAAAAATAGTCAAACCTGTTGTGGAGATGTTGACACACAAACAATCCTGTTTATTGTCTCTCATCAAATAACATACTTCCACCCAACTGACTGTTTGAGTCCTATTTATCTGCTACTATTTTATCTGTTTGAGCGTATTTGCTCTTTTTAGTGAGAAGAAAACAAACTGCTGTTTTTCATGGTCAGTGCCATTCCATGTTTTAAGTGGTATATTTTGACATTTGTTCCTCCAAAAAACTTTTTTCCTTTTGGCCTTTAGAACCAAATGTCCTCTAGTTTATGAAATTTGGATGCACCTTTAGTAAACATTATTTTGAGCCCATTTCTGAAACCTTACCACTCTGTGTGTGTAACTGCTGTTAAAGATGGTCACCATCCTGCAGTATATTACATGCAAAACCAGCTGCTGGTAGTCCCTCAGACTTTAAATTGAGAGGAGCTTAGTGTAAGTAGCCAGTCTCGATCTCCTCTAATGCATAGCACATTTGACCATGCTCATAGCCCTCAAATCGCTTAATACATCAAGTATGAGGTTCATTTGTTCGAGTGTATTAGCGGAGTTCCAGTCATATTTGTGTATTTGCAATTTTCGAGTCATCGTTACAGGTCATAGAGAGATATCCCTGCGTAAAGAACCTGAAGCACCTTTGTTACTGGAAATCAAGGGAATAAAGGAAGCATGAGTAATGACCTTGCACTGTGGTATTTACACATGAAATAAACTGACCATTGATCTCAGGCTTAAGACACTGACAGTCCACTTTATTAGTTACACTGTATTACTTGGGTGGTGGTCCCACTGATGACGCACAGGAACAGAGATACACGGTAGGTGTGACTAATAAAATGGGTCATCGCTGTATACACAACAGCACTAAAAGGGTGACAGCACTTTTTAGAATTTCCCTGCTCTAACACACCCACGTCAGCCCTGTAAAAGCTTATTAACCAGCTGTTTAGTTGGAAAGTGGGTTTGGGGACAAGACGGCTAGCTAGATTGATCACGCTGACTGCATTCAGTTCAGTTCTACTCCACTTTCTGGTTTCACATGTTGAACCCATCATCACTGGTGGACCAGTGTAAAAACACCACTAGAGCCAGATTATCTAACCCAGGTAGGTTACCAGCTTCTAGTAATAAAGTTGTGTTTATTTGTTTGCTATATGCATTTACATTTAAATCCAAGATTCAATTTGTCTTGAACCTTGATGTTATGATGTGGTTAAAACAAAAAGCTTAAAAATGTCTACATTCATAGTGTAAACCCTAAGTATGCCCCAGATATGCTCCTAAAACACTAAATTTTCTTTAAGGGTAAAGTATTACGCGAGTTTAAAATAAAATTAAAGGTAAACCCTTATCCGTACTGTACAGTTTGCACTGAACTCCTGCAGTGCTAAAATGTAAAATACCAATATCATCCCTTTATATACTGCACTGTACTTTGGTATGCACTGTCTTTGTATTTGTGTTTTTCTTTGGTTTCAGCAGGTAAATGCAAGTACAAAATTAATTTAATTTACAGTAATAAAAATACAGGGCTTTAAGAAGAACAAAACAAAAAGACACTATTAGAATCAGGCTCAGAAAACTTTATTTATCCCAGAGGTAATTGCTTATGTGGTGAATGCCACAACACACAGACATGGAGAGACACAAGAATAATGTAAAATAAAGGGTAAGATAAAATACAATAGTAAAGTAGCAAATCAACAGCAAGGAGAAATAAATAACGTCCTCGGATTGGCTACTTTCAAATCTTTGGCCTCTGAGTACAGGTGACTGAGGTCTGGGCCTCGTCTGCCACCTACCCTTGTCCTCATGCTGGTTGTTTATGTTTGGACGTGCTGCTGAGCAGCGGAGGTTCATTCTGTTCAGGTATCTGATTGGCTTGCTAAGTGTTAAGGGCTTGCTTAGTGCCCAAACAAATAACCAGCGCGAGGACCAGATGTCACAAAACAAAAACAAAAAAAAAACCAAAAATGTAGAGGATATCTGCAGTTTCCGCATATGTGCGGGAATGGGTTCTGTGAGCGATTTTTAGTTCTGTACTCCTGAACCTCGACTAATTGGGGTGTGTGTGTGTGTGTGTGTGTGTGTGTGTGTGTGTGTGTGTGTGTATCAGTGTTAGAAACTGACTATAAACTGAATGAACTCTATAAACTTGGCATAATTCATTAGAACACTTGTGCTTGTATGTACAATGTATTAAACTGAGCCTTATAGAGGCATTGTTGGATCATTGTTCATTTGTTTTCCTTGATAACTGTGACCTGCATATGAATAATGTAAAAACAGTTATTCTAAAAGAGACGCTGAAGGTCTGTAATGTTGATTATTCATTCACTCATATGCAAAAATTCATAAAAAGGGGTGCCATGCAAAAAAGAATAAAAATTAGGTGTTGATTATGGAATTTTATTCATTCACCCAATCACTGAGCAGAGACCTGGATCCAAACCTGTGTTCTTCTAACCAGCTGTGTTTTGCTGTCAGAAAGAATCCCACTGCTGATGTAAATGACTACAAACAATTTGCACAGGTGCCTAAGACTTCTGCACAGTACTGTATGTATATAGGTATGTAGGGATGTAGGTTTGTGTGTATGTATGTAGGTATGTATGGATGTACGGTTTTAAAGCACTTCATGCACTTCATTCAGAATATTAAAATGTACTTGAATTCACAAGATATTTAATTGTATAATATTTCAGCTATCTTACTTTTAGGCTATTCATGAGTGGGGCCAAGTAAAATATTTTATTTCAAATATTATATTGTGCGTTGTTTGAATGCTAAATAAATATTTTCATAGTTTTGTACCACATTTATTCTTTGATCCATGAATATTAAATAATGCAATTGCAAGTACACACAGTCCCAGACATAACAGCAATATTATTTGGTGTTTAGTGTTTTCTCATTTTTGGTTTTCAGTTTCGGCCGAAAAGTCTGGATTAGACATTACACAGCTTCACCAGTGGTTTTATTCCTGCTGCACCCAGAACAGAATACACAAGCGTCCACACTTACCTCCCTGGTTACCAGTTTGTTTTATATCCATTTTAAGATCTTAGTTTTAACACTTGATGTCCAGCTCTAACCTGAGCTGCTGAACTGTACTGAGCTACTGATGAGTGCCAGGGAGGGCGGTGAGTCACACGCTTGGCTCACTGTTCCAGAATAAGAGTGTGAGATGGTATTAGATAGTTACAGCTCAGTTTGGGGTAGGACACAGCACTGGGCTCTGCCTTAGGGGGGGATATATAAATGAGCATGTCTATGTTCATAGTAATTATAGGTCGGTCTGTGTTTTGCAGTGGTGGGCAGCAGGGCATGAAGACAGCACTCAGCTGGGTCTCCTCCGGCAAGGTAGCTGCTATAATAAGCCCTCATTTTCACTTCGAGGCATGTGTGTGTATGTGTTAGAGAAACTGGCCTGTGTTCATAAGAGCAGCTGGGACACAGTCACTTCTCGCCTGGATGCAGGACATCATCCTGTGTGCAGGTACACAGCGGAAATGTCGGTGGCCAGTCTGGGGTCAGGGTTCATTTGTGTTTCCTGTGAAAACAGATGGAAGTTGACATGAGAGCAGGTGTGGGTGGGAACCACTAGGTTTCATTCTTTACCTCAGCAGGCCCTGCCTTTAGGATGGTTAAACTGAAGGTGCTAGTGTCCTGTGTGCCTCAACCAGGGATATTACAAGAGAATGAGAAAATGTACTGATTGGAATATGTGGAGTTCCTCCCCTCCAGTGGCAGTTTTATTACCCAAAGCCCTGTCAATCAGTCAAGAGAGTCAGTCGTGTGGTTGATCAAAAAACAACTAGAAGGAAAAACACTTGTAAAGTGTCCATTTTTCACACAACAGTAGTGTGAACAGTGCAAAATTGTTCTCTGTTTTTAACCAATGCAGCCAGCGACCAGGGAGTAGTGTGTGGGGGCGATACTTTGCTCAGGGGTACCTCAGTGGTGCAACTGGCAGTCCTGAGATTTGAACCCATGACCCTCTGATCACAGGACTCCCTAACCTCCAGGCCACCAGATGCTTTGTCTATTGAGATGTTTGAGCCAAGCACACATTCATTTTTGTCCTTGAGAATTTGGGGCTTGCATATTTCAGCTAACAAAAGCCCTAAAAGATGAACAGCTTCTTACAGCAAAGTATCAAAAGCTAACTCAAACACAAATGAGTTTGATGTTAATGCAGAAAAACAAGTAGTGATTAATATCAATGAAATTGAGGTCATACTGTATCGTTATGAGCTGATATTTGCTACAGAAAACATAATGGCATCTGAAAGATGCTTAGATTTGGAGGATTTGTTAAACCAATATTTGATGCCTTCATTGTTCTCCGGAAGAGCAGAGCATTTATGTGCCACTGGAATATTGTGCTAAGATTTCTGCATTTTATTCATTTTCCTACATTTGTAACTGGGTAGAAATCTTCATAATGGCTCTTACTTCCGTCTGCATGTTTTTATATTATTTGTATTTACTAGGGATGCACCGATTGCAAGGTTCTTGGCCGATTCTGATTACCGATTTTTTTGTAAGTGTGATCGGCCGATACCGATTTTTCCAATACCTTTTTTTTCCCCAGATAACAGAAAATTAGAGCTGCTGCATGTAGTCGACGACAACGACAAAAAAACCCTTTTTTAATGTAACGTGGTAGTTACTTTCCCTGTTTACTTTTATAATAGTGACATATTGTCACATTCCTCTCCTGTGGGGTTAAGGGGAAACTGAGGGCGCCGGAGCAGAGCGACATGACATGGGCTTTATTTACAAGATAATACTGGAGAACAGAAAAAGGCACGTGGGCCAAACAAGATACAAGCAGAAAACAAGACTAGGAGAACTTGGACAGACTACAAGAGAGGGACCTAAACATAGGTCAGTGAGGCAAAATGCGACATGACTATAGACGGAGATAATCAGGGAACAGGGGGGACCCCTAGTGGGTCTACACGGGAACGCGGGTAACTAAGACCCAGGCCTAACCAGAAACGTGGGCCAAGACTAAGGCCTGGGCCTCACCATAAACAGGGGCAGGACCAAAACAGGGACAGGGCTACTAGGGGAACATAGGACAGACAGGAACAGGGTAATACACAGACAGGGCCTAAACAGGAGCCATAGGGCTAACAGGGACATACGACTAAGACTTTAGACATGAAACAGGTACAGACACAGATACATGAAACCGTACAGAAAACAGGGTGTAAACTGACACTAAACAGGAACAGGGACATAAGACTAGACCGAACCATGGAGGATAATCAGGAACACGGGACTATACAGAGGGATGGGACCACACAGGGATAAAACAGGAACTTGTGACTATACAGGGACATAGGGGAGGAATAGGAACAGAACAGAACTAAAGAGAACCAGACCTAACCTAAGGTTTCTCACTTGAAAATGGCCTAACACCCAGGCATTAAGGTTTCTCACTTGAAAATGGCCTAACTCCTGAATCCAAAACAAAGCAAAACATGAAACTAGGCAGAACGTGGCCATAATAAACTAAAACAGAAACTGAGGGGCATGGTCAGACAAAAGCATAAACATCACCTTTACTGTAAACAGAAAGTACTCAGTATGAGCTGGAATTCGTGAAACAGAAACGAAAACAAAAAACATGAACAGAAAAAACAAACTCGGCTTACGCCAGTCCAGACCGTGACAGCACTCCTGGTTAAGATGTGTCAAAATAAAGTCAATTTTTATTGCAGAAGCATACTCTCACACTGACAATTGTAGAAAAATGTAACCTTCAACTTCCAGTGAATTTTAAGGGGGGAAAAACTCCCTGACTAAGAAATAATTATTTTTCATACAATCACCTGTTCCACAATTATTGGCACCCCTAACAGTTCCTAGGAAATAAATGTAATTGACGTTTTTCTGTCACTTCTACAGTAGATTACAAAGTTGATCAGAGTATCTAGGAACATTTAAATAGTAATTCATCACTTCCTGTTTCCCTGGGGTATAAATATGACGTGACACAGAGGCCATTTCTCTTAACCACTCTTCAACATGGGAAAGGAACACACCATTCAAGTAAGGTCGACATTCACAAGTCAGGCAATGGCTACAAGGAAATAGCCAC
Source organism: Hemigrammopetersius urotaenia (assembly GCA_037974485.1). Classification (NCBI taxonomy): domain Eukaryota; kingdom Metazoa; phylum Chordata; class Actinopteri; order Characiformes; family Alestidae; genus Hemigrammopetersius; species Hemigrammopetersius urotaenia. The sequence goes on from JBBPDC010044258.1 coordinate 11,602, forward strand.
TCGCCTGCACCTGCCCATATCTACTGTCAGAGGAATCATTAAGAAGTTTAAAACAACTGGAACAGTG
>JBBPDC010044286.1:0-11667 GCA_037974485.1 Hemigrammopetersius urotaenia
GTGGCTATTACTGATATCTACAGCTTAACATTTGAAAATGATACAACAAAAAATCTGAAAAATCCAGTGTACATAAAAGTATAATATAAACATGTTTAATTATTTAATGACCATATGTTCTAGGTAAAAGGGTGTTTTTTTTAATGCATCATGAATATATTGTATTATACTGTTTTGAGCTCCGGTCCACCTTAACCCGTGTTGTTTGTTTGGAGCGGGGGTGGAGCCCGGAGGGTTGGACAGAGGTGGAGTCCGGGAGCTGATCGGAACCTGGCGGGTAAAACTTCAGACTGTCACTAAAACAGCCTGTTCTCCTCCAGAGAGACAGAAACGAGTTTCATGACCACGTAGCATTTCAGCCCGAGAGGTTAGTCGGGTCCGACTGCGTTTACAGAACCCCCCCTCCAGTCTGGACCCAGACATGTCCGGAGAACCCAGGTTCGTGAGCCCATTTCCCAGACCCCGCTGTCTGTCTGCAGCCGCCCCGGGGGGCAAACTCACCCACCCGGGGAAAGCCATCCTGGCTGGTGAGTTTTGCTTTCTTGAGTTTTGGTTTTGTTGTTGTTTTTTGCTTTGTACAAAATCATGATTCGATTTTAGGCAGTTTTTGTTTTTTTTTCTTAGTTGCTAATAATAATAGCAAAACGCCTGGTGCTTCCAACAGGTCCCAAATCAGCAGCACAGCATCACAGGCAAGTATGAGGCGTGTGTTCTGGCATGCAGTCTTTAAAATAAAAGTGTGCCTCTCCCCTCAGTAGTAATGTTATGTTCTCTTTAAGGGACTTTTATTTTGTTGACATCCCCCCAGTAAATAGGCTCTGCCTGTAAAGAGAGGATGAATACCAAAGGTCTGTTTATATATATATATATATATATGTGTGTGTTTGTGTGTAAATCTACGCATAATCTACCACACTACCAATCAAAGTTTCTGCACCACTTTTCACCACTTATCCATTTGTTTTATAAACTGCAGATTTGTATTCTTGTTATTGGAAATTTGTGGAGTTAACAACTATAAATGAAAATATGTCAAATAAAACAAGTTTCCTTATAAGAATCTGTAACAGTACATGTCTGACATGTTTCATCACTTAATAGCCTGTTAAATATCTTAATGATCCACATTAGAATTGTAATAGGTGGCTTCTTGTAGGTTGATAGTGCAAAATTGAAAAATATGACATTTCCTGGCCAATAAAGGAACAAACAAAATGTATTTGTTAGCAAAGACGATTGAGTGTATCTTTAGTCAATATTAAGTGTGCAACATGCAAATGGAGAAGATCTGTGTGACAAAACCGTTGACTGGTAGTGTAGGTAACAGAAAGAACATTGAGTGTTTTTTTAGTAAATACTAGATAAGACAGACCTTACAATGGTGGTGATAGGAACCTGGTGACTAAAGGAGTCACTGTGTCTTAGATGCAAGCAGGTTAAACATACACACATGTGTCCTCTGAGTAATGATGGTGGGGATTTCTTTTGTATTTTGTGCTGAAATACAAAAATAATAGCCCCTAACTTTCCGCCTGGCATTTTAAAAGTATGTTTTAGGCCAAAGCCTCAGTATTGCAAAACCGTGTCTGAGGCATCAGGCATAGCAACTGTAGGTGGTCATTTCTATGAAGTACCTTTTAGGGGCTTTAAGCTCTTGTTCAGTTCCTATCACTGTCATTGTGAATCTAACTCCGTCTGAGTGTCTCTAGAATAGCGCATTTTACATCGGATTGCTCTGAATGACTTTGTTTACGCCTTACTGGTTTAATTACTTAGGCATTTCGGAAGGTTGATGTAAGTCCCCTTCAAATGTTGTGGCTTGAACACTAATGCATGGTTGCCGAAAGTGGCGGCAGTTTACTGGATTCCTCATTTCTCTTCCCTGAATTTTACTCGTTCCTTTATTGGAGTAGGCCTGCTCAGAAACAGTTTTTCACTTTTCTTCGACTTTCTTTTTACAGGATTTCTCTAATGCACATATTTTTATTATAATTAATAATATATAACAGTTGCATAACCTGTTTGAAATGACCTGTATGCCTGAACCGTGTGAATGTTGTGGATGATCCCGTGCTTGGCTACGGCTGGGCAAATAAAATCATCAGGTCAAAAAGTCTTATCACTGGGAATTTATAAACCAAATTTTAATTACATCAGAATGTATTAAGCATTTTTAAATATGCAGGATAATCCAATCCAAAACCTTTCCTTGTCTATTGAATGATTTCATCTCTTTAAGCCATTCTTTAATAATATACAATACACCGATCAGCCAAAACATTGTTGGTCCCCCTCATGCCCCCAAAACAGCTCCGACCAATCAAGATCTGGACTCCACAAGAACCTATGAAGGTCTGTGGTTCTGCACCAGCAGATCCATTAAGTCATATAAGCTGTGAGGTGGTTTCTCCATGGACTAGTTTGTCCAGCACTTCCTACAGAAGCTCAGATTGATATCTGATCTGGAGACACCTTGAGCTCCTCGTGATGTTCCTCAAACTGTTCCTGAACAGTGTTTGAACTTGGTCGCAATGTTTAGTTGTCAAGGTGATGTCCACATCAATGCAGAACCCAAGGTTCTCCAGCAGAACATCTCCCTCGCCTACTTCACATAGTGCATCCTGGTCCATCTATTCTGCATTGATGCAACCAACACAAAGCCATCCAAATGTTAAAGAACCCTGAGACCAGCCCACCTTCTTCCATCGCTCAGTGGTCCAGTTCTGAATTTTCAGTGGTGAACAGGGGTCAGCATGGGTGCTCTGACCGTTCTGCAGCTACGCAGCTCCATACACAGCAGGGGGTACTGTGTGTTCAGAGCAGCATGAACTCCTTCAGTTGTTTGTTCTACTGCAGATCTTCTGTGGGATCAGACCAGATGGGGTGGTTTTCACTCCTCATGACCATCAGTAAATTTCCGACACCGAGGACCCTGTCTCCGGTTCTTCTTCCTTAAAATGCTTTTGGCAGGTTCTGATCACTGCACACCAGGAACCCCCACAAGACCTGCCTTGTTGGAGATGTTTAGTCGTCCAGATATCACAGTTTGGTTCTTCTCAAAGTGTTTCAGTTCCTTTTGACCATTTTCTACTTCAAGAACTGACTGCACCCTCATTGTCTACTATAACACCTCCCCGCCCAACAGGAGACACTATAACCAGATCATCAGCGTTCTTCACCTGCAGTGGCTGACTGGTCTGTACTCCAAGTCAGGGTCAGCAGGACAGTTAATTTAATCTCCAGTTGTGTTGCATGACCTTCTAACCTGTTTGAGTTACTGGAGTCTGTGGACGCATGGAAGACCAAGCAAGGAGATGATGAGATGCTTAGGCTGTGTGTGTCTGTGTGTGTCATTCAAAAAATGCATGAGCCATGAAAATCAGTCTTATCAGATGATCCTATCTGGTTTCTATGATGTTGCTCCCTGGCTCTCCTTTAGTCTAATGGTCAAACAGTTTCTAAAGCTATTCTCTGAAATGTCGCTGGATCCAGATGTGGGCAGGCTGATGTGCGGCGTCAGCATTCATGGTCCAGTGAATCGTAGCCTCAGATATGTCCCACTTTTGTGGCTTAGCAACAAACGCATGGCCTGGTTCAGCAGGTTCAAGGTGCAAATGGACACAAATAAGTAATGTAGAAAAAAAGGGTCTTTTTTCACTGTAACCTGTTCATTTAACCCTGAAACTGGGATATAAGTGCTAGGAAAGGGCACTCTTCATTGATGTTGTGTGTGTGTGTGTGTGTGTGTGTGTATGTGCGCGGTGTGGGTTCCACAGATTAGCCTCACTTGCCAGTAACCTTTGGTCTCATGCTGATAATCAGAAGTCAGTGGGTTTTTAGGTAATGAATAATACAAAAGAGGGAAAGAGCACCAGATCTCTAATCACCGCCCCCCTCCACCCCAGCCCAATTAGACCCGGCTGCTTGACTAGAATGCTTTTGGAATCTGGTCCAAATTCCAGCATTCAGAATCATTCCATCAACTTCACTTTCCTTCACTTTACACCAACCCGCAGAACAGGCTGAGAATAGCTGAGAGATTCATGAGCTTTAGAGATCACTCAGATAATACCTGTTAAACAGGGTCTACTGGCAGCTGCAGAACATGTATATTTTTAACACCTTGTGTTTGGGGGAGCACTTGTGTAACCTGTTGGTCTTATTATAAGTAAATATTATTTAATAAGTGATTTATTCTATATTTGACAATTCACAATAGATTTCTCCACAAGAATTAGGGCTGCACGATACAACCAGAATATCAGTATTGAGATTTTACTGCTACATATTGTGATTGTGAATAGTTTCAATAGATTAAATGGCCTTTTCTGGAGTTAAATTAAGATAAGATAAGATAAGAAAGAACTTTATTTATCCCGAGGGAAATTCTTTTGTCATAAACATGCTTGATGCTGTCACGGCTCGGCCAGTGGCCGGTAGGGGCCACTGTTTTGTTTTTGTTTATGGGACCTTTATTTTGACGTTCGTGTCTGTTTTGTTTCTTGTGTCCCAGGTTCAGCTGTCTTGTGTTTTATTAAGTGATTGTGTTTACTGGTTTCCGTTCGAGTCATCTTTTGTATTTAAGTTCTAGTCTTATGGACCTCTTTACTGGTCCATCGCCTCATTTCGACATCACTTTCTGTTCATGTTCTGTATCGGCCCTTGAGCCAGGTTTTGTTTTCCCCGTTTCACGTTCATGTCAATAAAGAAACCTGAGTTCATGGATGCCTGCCTGCCTGTCTGTCTCCGAGGTAAATCACGGAAGCGGGTTCCCCCCGTCTTCCGTGAGAGATGCAGCAAGAGGAACAAGAGGAATAAAGATATACAGTAAGAATTTAAAAGAACCGAACAGTAGAATAGTGCAAATATAATATCCAAAATATAATATGCAAAAAGAAAAATGTCTGTAACTATTTGCTGCCTCACACAGTCCAAGCAGCAAAGATAGCCTGTTTCAAAACATAGTATACAAGCCCTTGGAAAACACCTCAGCCAATCAGTGCCCTTAATGATTAAAGATTAAACCTGTGTGGAAACTTTTTGTAGTCACCATAGTTCATTAAGCTCCCAAAGTCCAGCTTCTACGTCTGAAATCTTGTTCTGATCTTGTTCTGCATATATATGTATGTGTGTGTGTGTGTGTGTGCTCTAAAGCACGTTAAAGCACTTTAAGCTGCATTCAGTTGTATGAAAGGTGCTATGTTTTTTATTATTATTATTATTATTATTATTATTATTATTGTTATAACTCCTATAAGGATAAGAGGACGTGTATAATGTGATGGGGAATAATGTAATCTGATCTAACAGGCCGATCATTTCTCCCATGCAGGCCTTCCTGACATTTGACTGTTCTGGATGTGTGGCATGTTTATGTAAAGCCTTGCACTATAATCCACCCCCGACTCCCACTGATCAGACCCTGTATCTGTGTGTGTGTGTGTTTGGATGACAGGCGGTTTGTGAGTGTGTGTAATAACCTGTTGCTGTGCTGTAACAGGCATGCTGCTGCAGAAGCCAGTAATATTTTTCATATCCTGTTGAGCTGCAGGACCTGTGGTTTGCAACCACGCCCCTCCTGATCTGGCTGGGGGCCAGAGGGGAGTTTCAGTAGGCAGAGTTTTGCTGAGCCAATGGCAGCCGGCCACCCGCCCCTTCCTGTTTGAAGTTTAACTGCACATACGTTTTAAGGAGGCTCCACATAGATCCTCTGCTGCATGTCTGCTAAGTAAAAGGCTTTGGCAAAAGTTTTGGCACCCCCGCTCAAACGATTGGCCTTCTAAGTGAAAATAAGGAAACATCAAGAGAGCACATTTTAATGCACAATTATTGCTTATTAAAATGTACAGAGTTTCAACCTATTGGGGAAAAAATAGAACAGAAAATGTGTAATTTCTTTAGCAAATAAATAGAGCCATTGCACTGAAAATTGCATAAAAATGTGCAGGAAAAATGGCATATTTACATTTATTCCTGGTCGAGGTTCTTCAGCTAGGTGTCATTTGTCCAGGGGTATCAGGGCTGGGTTAAGTGAAGGCCCCTCTCTCTGTTTTCACAGGTGGGATCGCTGGAGGCATCGAAATCTGCATCACATTCCCCACAGAATATGTGAAGACTCAGCTGCAGTTAGATGAGAAGGCAAACCCCCCGCGCTACAAAGGCATCGGTGTGTGTGTGTGTGTGTGTGCGTGTGTGTCTGTGTGTGTGTCTGTCTGTGTGTACAGGTTTTCTCACTCCAGATGTGGTCAGTCAGCCGAAGCCACACATTTGAGTTGAGCTGGTTTATGTGGCCCTGCAGGGGCGTCCCGTCCTAATAAAAATTATTTGCGACCACGACTTAAAAAGGCATGGGAAGGCATTAATTATCTTGTTCCAACCATTTAGTAAGGCATGCCTATGTTTAAGGATCCAGGCATAGTTTTAACCACTTGGCCCTACAGTGGCCTGTGGAGGTACTGCAAGGGGGACCTGTTTATTTTTTATTTTAAATCATGAAACGTCTATACAATATGTAGACATAAAACTAAATCTAAACCATGTTGTGATAGTAAAATCAAAATAGTATGTCATACAGTGTCAGAAACCACATAAGTGAGTTTATCTGTTTGAGACTCTTGAGACAGTTTGTACAGTGTAACCAAGTAGCCCCAAAGCTAAATAATTGGGGCAACAATTTTTAATGAAGTAGATTTTATAGCAGATCTCTTCCTCTAATGCTGTCAGGACACCTGGTTCTCTCATACGATCTCTTGCCACGTTGGAAGAGGAAGAGACTCAGTCCTCCTCCAAGCTTACATCTCTAAATGTGTTTGGGTGGGGAGGGGGAATGGTGCCAGGGTCCATTAATGCAACGGAAACCTGGAAGGTCAAAGTGCGAGTCCCGCTCTGCTATCTCTCTCTCTCATCGTGTCTTTATCAGTGTTCAGAGTACCTGGACTTTGTGATCGGCTCTTGTTTCTTCACAACATGTTTGCCGGCGCTCTTCGTCCTGCTGACGAGATCCTGCTCTGACCAACAGATCGTCACGTTCTCGTGTGGCGTTTGATCAGCACTCGCCTGTACGCTCACCTGAGCCTTTTGACGCAATCAATGATTTACCACTCAAACTGCGGCTCCCATGATCAGAGAGACACCCTGACCTCACTGAGTGATGAAACTGTAGGGCAGCGAGTAAACAATCATGTCAGGATTAAAGGAGTAGTTGAGAAAGTCAGGGGTTTGGAGATCTGACGGGGGCACCATAGACTGTGAGCAGTTTTGGGGTTGGATATTTTTATGACGTTCTGACAGCGACAGATTTCTCAAAGTTGAATGTAATGTAGTGCAACACAATATACACTGGAATGCCTGACCATTACAGCAACCAGGGCTTTTAATGACATTGCATTCACATACATAGACTTTAATATGGAGTTGGTTCCCCCTTTGCAACTATAACAGTTTCCACTCTTCTTTGAAGGCTTTCCTTGGAGTTTCTGTGGGAGCTTGTGCCCATTCTTTCTGCAGAGCATTAATGAGGTCCGGCACTGATGTCAGGCCTGGGTTGCAATCTCTGTTTAATGGGTTTGGGGTCAAGACTGTGGGCCAAGCATCACAAATAAAGGAAAAGTAAACCATAAGAACAAATCATTTCAAAGAAGTATAAAATACATACATTTAAACACGTAAAATTACCAGTTTTTTTAAGAGATAAGGCCAACTAAGCAGATCTGTGTTCTGACACAGTCTGATGGATAGGAACATGCATTTCTATCAATGAAAATGGATTTTAGATTGAAGCTCAGATCTTGGCTGATTGACTGGCTACATTTGGGGTAAGTGGAAAACCTCTCTCCCTCTCTCTCTGAATATTTTTTCATTTTTTTCATCTATGTATCCCTTTAAGACCAAAGTTGAAAAAAGAATTGATACAAAGTCATCATCCCTCATCTCTCACTCCTGTCTGTTGTCCAGTTGACTGTGTGAAGCAGACGGTCCAGGGTCATGGGGTGAAGGGTCTGTACCGGGGTCTCAGCTCTTTGCTGTACGGCTCCATCCCCAAAGCTGCAGTGAGGTTTGTATATATCCCTGTTTTCTGCACCATTAAAATCTCTTTCCCATCATTTCTTAGGCCCTCATACCAGTAAACACAGCCTGCTCATAATCAGTGGGTTTGGGTGCCACTGGGGACCAGACAGTCATTCCGACAACGTTAAATTTTGAGGCAGCTGGTAGCCTAGTGGTTAGGGCATTCGCCCTGCAATCAGAAAGTCCGGGTTCGATTCCCAAGACCGCTAGGCACCGCTGAGGTACCCTGAGCAAGGTACCGTCCCCAGAGGCTGCTCCCCGGGCGCTGTGTTCGTAGCTGCCCCCTGCTTCACTTGGTGAATGAGTTAAATGCAGAGGATGTGTGCAGTGGTGTGTTCACGTATGACAGAATGTTCACGTTCATTAAGGGCCACTCAATTTCCAGTCCATAATGTGAATAACCAAGCAGTGATAACATCTCATTTTTAGTTTGTGTGATGTCACAAACATTTACCTGTTTACATCTGCTTGTTTGACCCACAGCGGTTTGGCCCCGCCCATTTACATATTTCCATCAAAGAAACAAAACACTTTCATTTAAGGGGTTGGAAAATGTGGTACATAGACATTAGAAGGAAGAAAAATCAATAGAAAATGCAGGTTATGAGCCCTTTAATTGGCATCAGGTGGACCTACTCAGATGTTCCTGTGTCTCCTCAGGTTTGGAGTGTTTGAGTTCCTCAGCAATAAAATGAGGGATGAGACGGGGAAGCTGGACAGCACGCGGGGGCTGGTCTGCGGTCTGGGTGCGGGGGTGGCCGAGGCCGTGGTGGTGGTGTGTCCCATGGAGACGATAAAGGTGTGTGAAACAATGCTCACCTTCATCATGGAGCAGCCTGGAGTAAACTAATGTGCTTTTGGGGCTTTTAGGGGCTAAGTTAGGAAAAGATGATGACCAACACACATTTATAAATAAACTATAACTGTAAACTCTTGAATATAACGTTTAGTACAAGGTTGTGCAATTTAGTAAAAGGTCATTTTTTAACATCCAAAAATTGTGCAAATGTTGCATCAGCTGTCAGGTGGAAGGCACATGTAATTGTGTGCTTTATATGTACAAATGAAAGCCCTGTTATTTGATGAGAAATATGATGACACACAAGGTTGTTTCGTTTCCAATTTTAGGTCAAATTTATCCACGATCAGACCTCTGCCAACCCCAAGTACCGAGGCTTTTTTCATGGTGTGAGGGAAATTGTGCAAACACAAGGTTAGTGTACCTGCTCTGCCCCCTCCTGGACATTAAACACATTGTAACTCTTTACCTATTTACTGTTGAGGTTACAGGATATACATGATGTATGTGATATACAGTACTGGACAAAAGTCTTGACCCCTCTTCATATAGAGGAACAGTTCTCCAGGCTTCCTGAAGGACATTTTCAGTCCAGTCCCTGAACCTGACCAGTTTCAGAGGAATGTTTTTTGTTTATTAAGACACACAGTGACCTACATATGAATCATTCAAGCAGAAAAAGCACATCTAACTTAACTACTGAACTAGTGAAAAATAGTTCCACATGGTCAGGCGGTGATCAGTATACTGGTGGTGCTGAATGCTGAGTGGTTGGAACTCCTTTATCTAGGCTCCTTGTATCTTTAGGCACTTTGCAGCCTGTTGCAGTGAAACATTTGTTCCCATGTCTTTCATTTCGTATACTCAATATGCCAAAGATAAGATGTTTTGAGTGGCAGAAAATAGTATTTTTGCATCAACAAGGAGATTCAAAGCGAAATATAAAGAAACGAAGAGTGGTTCAAGTCTTTACACAATTCTGCATATGATAAATATACAGGACATTTTACATACAAGTTCAAGAACACATTGTTCTAGTATAAGCTCCTTTAAATTCCTGGTTTATTAAATCTGTTGAATCTCTAAACGGTCAGTATCCCTGAACTGAATTTATTTGTGACTAGGGAGTAATAAAAAGATAAGAATTGGATGCACTAATTATTTTCATTATATTAAAAAAAAAGTTTTTCTATCATAACTTTATTAGTAACCTTATTGTATTGTGTATAGCAGTCGTTTATGGAGAAATGTTTTATGTGTAAGTTAATTTACAGATAATAAAACAAATTGCGAAGAAAAGCTTTGGAAGTATTCACCTGAGCAACGTATGATGGGTATACAGTAGGGCTGCACGATATTGGGAAAACATGCGATATGCGATAATGTTGTTTAGTGCTGCGATGGCGATATCAAATGTGATAAATAAGTAAAAACTTAGCCTTTATAGTGTTAATGTTTTTCTGCTTTGGATTTGCTGGTAACAGACTCCAGACGCTGACTAGTCTATGCAGAAAAAAATTTTATGCAATATTTCCATTCCTGAATTTACTTAAACAGAGCATTTAATGCCTCCCATAAAACATCTGAACCATTGAACATTGTTGAAATTTTTTTTTTTTAATAATTTAAAATCTTAAATAAATATAAACATAATTTAAATTGTATTAAGTTCTTAGCCAGAGAAAAATGGCTATAACAAATGGCTATAAAAATCTATAACAGTTTTTTTTTTGGCCCTCTTCTGGGTAAAAAGTTTTGGAAAAACACCATTTATTGCAGTCAGTCTTTCGCGATATGGATATTGCGCATGTTGATATCGCGATGACTGTAAATTTGCGATATATTGTGCAGCCCTAGTATACCGGCTTTGTGACTTCTACCAGCCTTATTTTATTTTAGAATGATCATGTTACATAATTATGATTATTACTATAATTCTGTTAAATCCAGGAGGCGACATCATCTCAGACACTTTTGGGTTCTGCACAAAATGGGTATAAATCACCCGTGTGGAGGCTGTGCAGTTCACGTGAGCAACATGTGATGTGTATTGGTTCCTTGTGACTGTCACACTCTTACTCACTTTGACCCGAATCGACCCTAACAAGGACCAAACGGCTAATTCTGGCACAAATAGATCCTTGGTGGCTGCTAATGGACACAGTTAGCGAGGATGGAATATCTCTGTGAAGTGTGTGACAGTGCAGTCCAGTGTTTCTTATGTAAATGTGCTTTATTCTGTTGTTTTCAGGCCTTAGAGGAACGTATCAGGGATTGACAGCAACAGTACTGAAGCAGGGCTCAAACCAAGCCATTCGCTTCTTCGTTATGACCTCCTTGAGGAACTGGTACAAAGGTGTGTATTCAGTTTTTTGCAGAGTCTGTGCAGAACTCTGGTTCCGGTTCTGCGCTAAAGCGGTCCATTGATCAGATACACCAGAAGCTAAAAATGGATGGAGATTGATACTGGAACTGATGCTGCTTATTGATAACAGTACTTACCCACACATCAATCTCTGACTTTTGTGCACTGGGTTTTTGAGGGTTTTTATTAGTGGTGGGCATAGATTAATTTTTTTAACTAGATTAATCTCATTGTAATCTTCGACTTAATCTAGATTAATCTAGATAGATTTTTTTAATCTAAATTAATCTAAATTAAAATGGCTCATTTGAATTCTGCCGAAGGTCATTTTGAACTCATTTTTTAATACATTACTCTTGAAGAAAATGTAAATATAAACCCGAGGTTTAAATACGGAAAAGTCAGGAACGAGAGACAGACAGAGAGAGTAAGAGAG
>JBBPDC010044315.1:0-11667 GCA_037974485.1 Hemigrammopetersius urotaenia
GCTGACAGTCTGCAGTTAAAGCACATCTTGTTCGTTTCATTTGATATCCATTGTGGTGGTGTATAGAGCCAAAAATGCTAGCATTGTGTCGATGTCCCAATATTTATGGACCTGACTGTATTTAGTGCATGGTCTTAAGTTCTAATGGAGCTCTACAGATGTGTAAAATTGGAAATGGCAATGTACTTGCGCCTCAGAGCCACGAGGCTCTAAATTTCACAAGGCAGCATCCTGAAAAAAGAAATGGCAGAAAAATTAACTTTGTGGCCAAGATCTGGTTGTAACATAAATCCATTTTATGTTTTTCAGAAAATAGACATTTTTATTCTGAAAATGACTACAAATCATCAAAACACAGCCCAAACAATATACTGGTGTACAAATTAAAGAAAAATCTCACCTTGCGTTTCGGACCAAAATTCCAAAAATATGTAAGGCTAAAGTCTTTCCTTCATGAGCATTTTTGGATCGTCCTCAGAATTCCTTAATTTCCATGCCAACACATGTAAATCACATTGAAAGTGTGTCCATACAAGTTTTTTCCCTAAAATATAGCACATTTGTTTGAAAATTTTTTGTGCCATATAACATGCACATTTCTCAGAAAATACACAATTTTTTCTGAAAATTGATACAGACCATCCCAACACAGCCGAAACAATACACTGGTGTACAAATTAAAGAAAAATCTCACCTTGTGTTTCGGACCAAAATTGCAAAAATATATTCTTAAATTCATGAGCATTTTTGGACCATCCTCAGAATTCCTTTATTTCCTAGCCAACACATGTGAATCACTAAGAAAGTGTGTCCACACAAGGTCTTTTTTTAAAACATAAATTTTTTGGAAAAATGTACTTTATTGTGCAATATAACCACATGCACATTTCTCAGAAAATACACATTTATTATACTGAAAATTGCTACAAACTCTCACAGCAAAGCCCAAACAATGCATTGGTGTATAAATGAAAGAAAAATCTCACCTTATGTTTTGGACCAAAATTGCAAAAATAGGTACCTTTATGAACATTTTTGGACCGTCCTCAGAATTCCTTAATTTCCTAGCCAACATGTGTGAATCACATAGAAAGTGTGTCCACACAAGTGTTCTCCGTTAAATTTAGCAAATTTTTGGAAAAATAAACTTTATTGTGCGATAAAACCACATGCACATTTCTCAGAAAATACACATTTTTTTCTGAAAATTGATACCGACCCTCCCAACACAGCCCAAACAATACACTGGTGTACAAATTAAAGAAAATATCACCTTGTGTTTCGGACAAAAATTGAAGGTAAGGCTATAGCCTTATCTTCAAGAAAATTTTTGGACCGTCCTCAGAATTCCTTAATTTCTTAGCCAACACATGTGAATCACTTAGAAAGTTTGTCCACAAAGGTCTTTTCCTAAAACAGAACACAGTTTTTGGAAAAATTTACTTTATTGTGAAATGAAACCACATGCACATTTCTAAAAAAATACATATATTTTATTTGGAAAATTGCTACAAACCTTCAAAACACAACCCAAACAATACATTGGGGTACAAATTAAAGAAAAATCTCACCTTGTGTTTCGGACTGAAATTGCAAAAATAGGTAAAGCCTTACCTTCGTGAGCATTTTTGGACCGTCCTTAGAATTCCTTAATTTCCTAGCCAACACGTGTGAATCACATAGAAAGTGTCTCCCAAACAAGGTTTTTACGTAAAATATTACACCCTTTTTGGAAAATTTATATTTCTTGTGCCATATAACCACATACACATTTCTCAGAAAATACACATTTTTTTCTGAAAATTGATACCGACCCTCCCAACATGGCCAAAACAATACATTGGTGTACAAATTAAAGAAAAATCTCACCCTGTGTTTCGGACCAAAATTGCAAAAAATGGGTAAGCTATAGTCTTACCTTCATGAACACGACAATTTTATACTGAAAATTGCCACAAACCATCACAGCACAGCCCAAACAATACATTGGTGTATAAATTAAAGAACAATCTCACCTTGTGCTTCGGACCAAATTGCAAAAAATAGGTTAGGCTTACCTTCATGAACATTTTTGGACCGTCCTCAGAATTCCTTAATTTCCTAGTCAACACTTGGGAATCACATTGAAAGTGTGTCCACACAAGTTTTCTCCGTTAAATTTTGCACATTTTTGGAAAAATGTATTTTTTTGTACGATAAAACCACATGGACATTTCTCAAAAAATACATATCTTTTATTTGGAAAATTGCTACAAACCTTCAAAACACAGCCCAAACAATACATTGGTGTAAAAATTAAAGAAAAATCTCACCTTGTGTTTCGGACCAAAATTGCAAAAATAGATAAGGCTCTAGTCTTACCTTCATGAACATTTTTAGTTCCTTAATTTCCTAGCCAACAGGTGTGAATCACATAGAAAGTGTGTTCACACAAGGTCTTTTCTTAAAACATTACACAGTTTTTGGAAAAAAATTACTTTATTGTAAAATGAAACCACATGCACATTTCTCAAAAAATGCACATATTTTATTCTGAAAATTGCTACAAACCATCAAACCACAGCCCAAACTATTATTTAATAGAACCAGTATTTATAAAGTAGAACCAGTAGTACAGGAAGCGTTGTGTGTGGCAGCAGTGACACCCACCACTCCTCCCCCTAACAAACCGTTTTTACATGAGTTTGCTTCAGTCTGAAGTGGTGGTGATAAGCACAGGACTTCTTATCAGTACAAGTCAACGCATGGATAGATAATGTACACACTAAAGGGTAGACGGGTTGTAAGTCCACAGCACTACACATGAAACACACCCGATTTAGCTAAACCTAAAGACTCAATACTCAAAGAAGAGACAATGCCCTTTTCTATTGAGGAATCTTCACATAGGACTTTTAAAAAATTCGGTTGGATTTTCAAACATTTCTGCAAAATTATTGGCAGAAATATGAGCCAAGTCTTTCAGAGCGGTTTGATGTGAAATCCTCCGTTCTAGAATAATTTACCCACCACAAGTGATCACATCGGAGAGAAGACGTCTGAAGCGTTTATCTCTAAAACCTGCATCAAAAAGTTATTACACAAACTGTGTTTAACCTGATCAATTTTATCAATTTTATCTTGTTGCAAAAATATTTTTACCTCTGTTTTAAATTGCATATAAAAGTGAGAAGAGAGGTGTAGGTTCACTGGTCCGAATAAAAATGAGCAGCACCGCTGTATTTCACTGGATCTTCGGCAGCTGGACCGTGTTCACTCAGTCCTGACCTAACAGTCCTAACAGTCCCTAAATGCAGCCGTCACGAGAAGACAAGATCATAACCCTAGAGGACGAGTGTAAAAACAGCATCAGACTCTGTCATTTTTAGCTGTTTTGCACTGTATTAAGTCACTGTGGTGAAGGTAAACAGCAGGTTTTGCAAAAACACAGTGTGGGAGATGATTATACTTCACCATACAACATGTAATTTACATTATTACACGCTTGCGGTTTTTCCATACAGTATCATAATATCAGTAAGAGGACAAATCCAGTCAAGGAAAAACAACTGAACAGTGAAATGAAATGAGGGGTGGAGAAGTGGATGGAGGGGTGGAGAGATGGATGTGTGGGATGAAGCGATGGGGGGTGGGGGGTGGATGGGAATAGAAGAATTTCCTATGTCAGTCCTATGGCTGACCTAACATAAAGTGAAACAGAGGAATTTGACTCACACTCTGCACCTCCATTCATCTTTCTTTAATTTAAAAATACCAACTGACATTCATAATGTGTTATACTTTTATAATAACACAAAAGTGCACAGGAAGAGAGGAAAATGTTCTTCTTTGCTTCTTTGGAGGACATAGCCACAATAACAACAGACAAATGATCCTACATGGACATTCCTGATTTCCTTAGATCCAATAAAAAATTTCCTCTCCTCCTAATTATACAAATACTGTCGCACCATTATGTTAGATGTGCATTTGATGCTGAATGTTACAAATTGGAACACACACTCAGACACACATGCAGACATTTTCCATATAGTGTAATCAAGCATGTTAAGCATATTATTTTTTGTTCAAGGGAACATCAGGGAACATGCTAGGCACACACAAGCTCAAACTCTACACTCTAATTCTACAGACTATTGCAAAGATATTCACTTTATTTAAGACTGCCTGTACTATATTTGCACTTTAGAAACAACGAAGCCTCCCCTTGATTTTATAAGGATCTGTCTCTAGTCTGGTTTTGGGATTCTAGCCTTTATAGCAGTCACTACTGGACTGAGAAGAAAATCAGTGATAGCGACTTTCCTTAATACGGAAGTACGAAACCTGCTCTCATCACTAGCCTGTACTTGTAAAACACTTCCCTCCATTCATACACATGTAGCCCCTGTCTTAAAACCATATTGAATTCAAATTCATCCTCTTGATCTCACAAACGGCCTAAAATATACAGCAAAAAAAACTAAGAAACTTATGTACACTTATGAAGCAACATATTTGGCATTCAGGTCTATATTACTGGTGAAAGAGCCATTAATAACTCTTTTATTAAACGTATAATTGAGAGACATTTGTGAAGGCAAACATCAAGTTAGAAATCACAGTGAATGAATTCACGTTAATGGTTTCCTTTAAAAATCTTCATCAGGATCAAAATCAGTGACTTGCACCTCTTTGCCTTTAATTTTCATTTCTTTTCTCTCCTCCTCCTCCTCTTCCTCAGAGTCCCCTGTTGTTGTCCCAGTCTTTTTTCGCTCTCGGTACTCCCAGTAGATTCCTGTCAGGGCCTGGGCAGCTTCCAGAGACACTCGCAACTTTCCCACCACCTCCTGCTCATCATCCACACTGACGACTGTGGAGGGACAGAGAATCAGAATCAGAATCAGAAAACCTAACTGATTCCAGAGGAAACTGTTCATGTTATGTTTGCATAGACACACAGAGACAAGCAGCGACACAAACAATATAAAAATACAAAGTCTAAATAAATCAAATAAAAATCTGTAGAAAGAAACTCAATATGAAATACACTATGCTATAAACACAAATACTGGGTATAAATACTATAGATAAAGTAACACAGTTGGAGTATATTATTGGAGTACATTATTGTGCTTAGTGGAGGTCAGTAGTAGATCAGTAATACTGAAGTATGTTGATGCAGACTATTGCACATGAATATGTTTATATTAAAGATGACTTTGTGTGACGAATTCCCCTTTGAAAGGTTAACTAACTTACTGTCAATTTGTCGTTCAATTACATCATTTCCTGTTAGCAGAAGTTCCTGCAGGTCCAGGTAAGCTTGGCCAACATCTTCACACTCGTTGTCTTCATCCAGGGGCTCGCTCACAACCGTGAACTTTAACCTGAGCCAGTAGAAATGTTAGTGTGAAAGACAAAACGTTTGACTGGATTTTACTTTTATAAAAGAGTTTTCTCAGTCTCTTTGAGTTATATTGTGTATCAGTCCCTGGGTTCCCTTATTACAAACAATGCTATCACTCTGAAACGACGTCTGGTTCTCTCACCCAGTCCCGTTCTCTTCTTACCTGCCCTTGTTGGGATCAGAGCCCTCCAGCATGGTGTAAAGGTAGCGCCTGAGAGGACCGGCCTCAGTGCTGTCCACATGTATGACTGTAAAAGTAATTAAAATATATTAAATATCATATGAAAAAGTTGACAATATAAATATATATAAATATTTTATTCTGCTCTTTTCTCAGAAGACTCTCATTTTAGACATTTACAATAAAGGGAACAAAGCCACAGAAAAATCAGGTTTAATTCCTCTGACAACTGTTCAGTTGATGAATTTTAAAAGAACTATTTTTGTAAAAAAAACCAAAACAAAACATTGACATGTTTAATCAAGAATTTTCCTAGAAGCCTAGAATCATTTAGAACCTTTAATCTTATTTTTGTTCATTTCCCCAAAGGTCTTCTTGTAAGCTCAAAATAAACATTTACATAATAGTTTTCTAGAATCCATCCTCACTTGATCAGCCACAATGAATGAGACTGAATATTCATTACAGTGGCACCTGTCAAAAGTGGGATAAATTAGGCAGTAAGTGAACAGTCAGTTCTGTTGGAAGGAGGAAAAAATTGGCAGTTGCAAAGATTTGGGCAATCTAGACTAGGACCAAAATGTGATAGAAAGACAAGTGGATCAGAACATCTCCAAATCTTCACTTTGCTTAAATTCTACTCAAGTAAAAGTAAAAGTATTAATCTAAAAATCTACTCAAGTAAAAGTAAAGTACTTAATTTAAAATAAATCCTGTTGTTTTAATCAACTTTTAGTCCAAAAAATATTTACGACCTTTCATGGGGTATAATGTGCCTTTGTTCAGACCACCCCATAAAACATTTTCAAGTACAAATGGCATTAGTTGTGAATTATATGATCCATTCTTTTCTTTACTAACAAACTATCCATACTACAAAATTAAGCCACTAAAGCAGACTTACTAAATGACACATTTTGCATTGTGTGATGAAGTTATTCCCTTGTTTGTGTTTGAACACAAAGAGCTGACTGACCCTGAGATATGGCCAAGGATTTCCCTCGCTTTCCGATTAATCTAAAGACTTATAGAGGAGCTAGAGTATACATTTTGTGGACATCAGATTGACTGTTGGGACCTTTGTGTCTGCAATCACTGGAGCCCTGTGTCAAAATGTCCTCAACTGGTTTGACTGCTTATGCTCCTCCCCCAGCCATGGGCAACTGCTGTTTCAAGCCCCAGTGGAGATTGTGGTTCCTATAGTTATGGACTCTCAGCAACTCTTCTGAAAAATCTACCTTCTACTGACTCTTAACCAACTCTGTTAGGCGCATATAACCAGTCTGTCAATATGTTCGCTCTTTAATTATCTCCATCTATTTTCTTTCTCTCGACCAGAGGAGAATGGGTTCCCCTTCTGAGTCTTGGCTCCTCCCGGTTTCTTCCTCCAGCTTGGGGAGTTTTTCCTCGCCTCTGTCGCCTTTGGCTCACTAGGGGCTCACACCTGGACTCTCGTGCTATTTAAATACAATTAAATTAAACTGGACTATATGGTATATAAGGCAGACTAAAACTGAAGCCAAGGAGCAAAGCGAGTATTTGGGTTGCCAAAGTATCCAAAAGCAGAAGTAGAGAAAACTGAACCCTCAAACAAGAACAGATTAGAATGTGCAGTGATGCACCAACCTCTGGTAAAGTTGTAATGTATTTCCTCCCCTTCGGTTGGTTTCCGCAGAGACATGGGGGTCTCTGTGGTCTCCATGGGAATGCCCAAAATACGGTATTCTACAAAAACTTGCTGGACTGATTGGTCCAATGCAATACTGGAGGAAGGGTCAAACAAGAGTGACAAAATCTCCACTCTAAGTCTGTCCCCCTAAAAGACATAACAGTTTTGATTTAATATGACTTTAAATCATGACATTTTGTAAGGAAGCCATTCAAAAAATCACATGTTTAAAATGGCATAAATCCTGCATGCTATAATTTCATAAAAACTGAATTCTTCCTTGTATGTTTATAAAATGGTGTAAGATTAAATATATTTAAAATGCGCTCAACAATCTTTCATACCTTTTTAACAGGTTTTGGTGGTTGAGGGATTATAATGACATCGCTACCACTAGAGCCACTTGATTCTTCAGACACCAGGGCGTCACTGTCCTCTCGAACTGCTGGCATAAAGCAGCAGAAACAAAATCACTTTTATTATACTTTATTATTAAAACCTTGAGGCCATGCAGAAATATCTTCTCACCTCCCACACTCCTAGACTGCTCCTCTTCTTCCTCTTCTTCCTCCTCCTTTTAAGGGTGAAAGTGGAAAAAGCAACTCTGTGTTGGCAAGCCAAGAGACTTTACCAGTGCTTTCTAAGGTTCATACTAAATTTCTGTAGTTGTATTTAATATACACCACTTGCCATGTCTTTCTCTTACCTGTGCTCTTGAATCCCTTCCTGATCTCCTTTGCTGGCTGCTGGTTGAGATTGGTGACTGAATGTCCGCAGAGTGGTCAGATTCTGGAGACCTGGTGGACCTGACTAAACCCCTGTGCGCCGTCTTCATGCGAGCTGTGTGGCTCTCCGGCTTATGTATTTTGATTGGCGGGGGGCATGGCATTGGCTAGAACAAGACAGTGTGTTAAGAGAATGTCCCACATGAAATGATCATTAAAAAACTGCTAAAAAATATGGCGTACCTGGTTCCTTTCATCTTTGCGAGGGCACAGCTTCTGTTGAGCTGCTTTTAAGTGAAACTGGGAAAATATTTAAATGTATGCGATGAAGTATTAACACTCAATGTTGTTTTACATGTAAATGCAGCACATAAACATAAATAAGGGTGAGTCATATGAGCAAAACACATTTAAATATTTCAACACACCCTGGGCTTGGCGACTGGCCTCTGTAAGACTTCTTCTGTCTTTCCTCGTTTCTCTCCTTCCCTCTCTGTTCTTCTTGGTGTAGAAGGACCTTTTGGTGATTGGAAAGGGTACCTCCAGTGAAGATGCACTCGTACAGTGCCTCTAGGCCCTCCTGCAGGGTCTCTCAGGACATAATCCCCTGACAACAGATTTCATTTTTACTCTCTAATCAATATAAACATACATGCCTTGACTGGCAGTTTTTGAACAACAATCAAAATTAAGTTGAAACATCACGTCAGCTCTCCTTGTACCTTTGATTGGTCTGCCGTTTGTCAGGGCCCGGAGTGGGACTGGTGTCTTGGCCAGGTAAGAATGAGGAGCCTGGCTTTCACTGTCATCAAACAGATACACCCACAGGCTGCCCACGGCGAGGTATTCCACCAGATCTACTGTGACGGCCAGTGGGTAGGTGGTAGAGTCTGCGAACACTGGGTCTGCACAGCACAGGACTGTGGGAGTGGAGTGAGGAGGTAGATCATAAAGGCGATAAGTTAAATAAGCATCGGGAAGACGTCCCGGCCAGCACGCACTGAGGCCCACACAGCGTTCTAGTACCACCACCAACTCGTTTGGTATCCCACCACCATAGTCAAATAGCTCCTGAGTCTGTGAAAGCAAGAACAATTGTTGAAATAAATCCAGTTCAGTTAACCCTTACCACTGACATTTGGACCCAGGTTAAACCTAAGCCTACCCTGACTTTTAAGTTTGTTCAAGGCTTAAGCCATATGCCAAAAATGGTGTCATTGTCGAATGTAACAAAATTTGATCCTCCAAAATGTTCCATTCCTGAAAATAGAACTGTAGAGCAGAGATGAGTCCAATCCAACTGTAAAATGTTTTTTACTTGCGGCTGTACATGACTCCAGTCCATTGCGCTGTGTGCTGGCGCTCTGTTGGTCATTCTGTGTGTGACTCCGTCCCTCTGAGTGTCTTTCGGCTCCACTTGAGGATGCAGACGGACCCAGAATTCCATGACCCCCATTGTCTCCCTGTCTGACCCTGCGTGGTAAAAAGAAAGTAAGAGAAAAGAGTAATCGCTCTTGAATGCAGAATGGATTGTAACAGAAGATCCAGCATAACTGGATTATGCTCAAGTGCAGCCTTTCATCATCCTGTAGTGCAGTTTTCTCTTACACACCTCACTCTTCTCTTTAGCTAATTCCCAATACGCTTTCCCAAAGGGCTTTAATCTTGTATTAAAACAAAGGTTATAACTCTGACCAGGGCATTGCTGTAGTGCTTTTTGGAAGAATGTGGCCTGTCCTGCAGCCCACACTTGCAGCTTTGTGTTCTTGTTTGTTTCTCTACACTATCAAATGGCTAGTGTTTCCCTACCATTAAATATTACAATCTCACATGACACCTGGCTTGGGTGAAATATGGACATTATGATGTACCTGGCAGGCTAATCTTTGCTGTCCAAATATTGCACACCAATAAAAGTATCTACTTTCAACTGTAATAAAGGACCAAATTAAGTGTGTAAGTGCAAAGTCATCATCATACGTGCATACACCACAGCATTCTCTGCATTTCACCCATTCACCAAGCGAAGCAGCGGGCAGTCAGGAGCACAGTGTCCGGGGAGCAGTGTGTGGGGATGGTACCTTGCTGAAATGGTGGCACTAGCAGTCCTGGGATTCAAACCCATGACCTTCAGTTCACAGGGGCAACTCCCTAACCACTAGGACACCAGGCTAGCACCAGTCTAGTCTCGTATTACTGTAGTCCTGTAACTGTTGTTTTAAATCGCTGAAACTCTCAATTTTCAAACAAATTTTTCCTAAAAACCAAAATATCAGTTTGGAGGATTTTTATTTGATCATGCTGTTGTAACTCTGAACACAAAAGATGAGAAACTCTCATAGCATTTCCAGTTTGCCGTTTCAACAATATTATTATTATCAGTTAACTGTTACTTTTGAAATGTTGAGGGATAAAGATCTTCTCTGAACAGCTGTCCCAAAAAATAGATAAGAAACACGTCAACAAACTTTTGCTGAATGTGGAAATATGTAATGTAAATAAGCACTTGAGAAAGACCTTACATAACAAATGCAGACTTTGGAACATGAACTCATGTTATCCCCTCCTTTTTCTGACCTGTGATATTGGTTCTGCCCTTGACTTGCTCTCCTCTGCGCTGTAGCGCCCCCATCAGGGGAATCCGTGCTCTGCCCCTGGTTACGAATCGCACCCCTCCCAGGGCCTGATGTAGTTCCACATGTACGCATGCGTCCTGATTGCCAAACTTGGAGAGATCACAGCCAGAAAGGCCGTAGCTGGATGTGAAGCCATAATTCGGTTGTGTCCCTGAAACCAGTGGGGTCGAGTGCAGCTCGAAATCGAGGAATGCGTAAGTGCAAAAGGTCACAACTTCATGATGACGCCCGGTGTCCACCCCTCTGTCCTGCTTCATGACTCTCAGTCCCACAGGAGTGAACGTGGCTCCCAGAAGGTGGATTTCAAGAAGGGAT
This sequence comes from Hemigrammopetersius urotaenia, assembly GCA_037974485.1. NCBI lineage: Eukaryota > Metazoa > Chordata > Actinopteri > Characiformes > Alestidae > Hemigrammopetersius > Hemigrammopetersius urotaenia. The sequence goes on from JBBPDC010044315.1 coordinate 10,916, forward strand.
TCTCCCTCGTGCAGCTGGGTGAAGGTGGTATCCTCCTCCATGTGCTGGACTAACTCTTGATCCACCCCTGTCCATGTGTACTGCTGTGGAACAGTCCAGCTGTTGCTCCTAGTGCTGTAGGCAAAGTCTTTTATCTGACCTGACATAATAATAACAGAAAAACAATAAACGGCTGAGTAAAAATAGACAGTTTATTAGGTACTTCTATCATATCGGTGCATTTTGCCAGTAGTTACTGACCACAGGTCCCAATTTATCATGCACCTTCTAGCCAGTCCAACAATGCTGTGACTCATACCAGTGTGCCCAGTGTCACACCACTACCATGGTAATGTCACTGCTGCACTAGGAATTGTGTCCCACCCAAATAATGGTCCTTTTCCAGTGCTAGACAGGGAGAAGAGCGACTGAGAAACTATGGTTAGCAATAGTTGCTTTATAGACAGTAAATATCCACAAAGTGCACCTATTTGGTAGAAATACTTGAAAAATGTGTGGAAAATGCTCCGGAAAAAAATAAGTTCCCACTGCATAAATGCTTAGTTTCTCAGGTTTGATCTTATCTAGCTGCGAGTATTGAACTGAACAGCTTTGCCTTCGTTTTTAAGAACTGCTGACGATATTTCTCCTCATTTCCAAATAAAAATATTGTTCTTTAAAGCATCATTTTAAAGAAAATGACAAAACATCAGAATAAGAGAAATGATGCAGCGTTTACAGAACCTGAATAATTCAAAGAAAACTAATCTCTG